>ML790185.1:314588-339015 GCA_009831015.1 Picea engelmannii | reverse complement strand
TATACCAAAAATGGAGACACACTATCAAAACTAGTTATATTTGTATATAAGACAAAGAAAAATATATCAGATCATAATAAATATTTTTTTTTACAAACTGCAAATAAATTATATTTATGACTAGTTTGTAAAAGATAAGAAGGTAAAACAACACTAGTAATCTTTAAATTTATCTCATTGGAGAGGATAAGGGGTGTTTACTAATCTTGTAATTGGGAAAAGAAGACTCTGATTTGACTAATAAGTAAAGTCTATTCATCATGTCATAATTTAAAAGTTTAACTCATTGTTCCCGGTATTGATTCACTGCCAGTAGGCATGTTTAGTACCTCAACGAAGTTACCTTAATATCATATAAGCCTTTACATGCTTCCAACAGGTCAGTTCAGTACCCTGGTGGGTTAGCATATACTTCCCACATCCCCATTTTATTTATTTAAAATTTAAACTTTTGTCTTTATTTCATGACTTATTAATTACATTTGAGCAATGACGAGAATTGTAAATATGTTGAACCTGCACAGAATAGATCTAGCTAGAAAATACTACACACATTTGCAGAGAGAAATTGAGAAAGAAGAAGCAATATAGAAAGAATGGAAGAATTCTCATTAATCGTATTCCACACATAAAGAGTGAATAATTTACAATAGATATAGGATAAATGAGTAACTAATGAGACATAGTGGTGGTCTAGATTGATCTGGACACACACCAACAATTACAAGAGTAAACTGCCACCTAGTCTAGTCTCTCAGGCAGTTATGGGAGTGAACTGCCACCTATCTGAGTTAACTAGTCAATTAGTCTTCAGTTAACTAACTGAAGAAAGAGTAGTGAGTTGGTGATGATCCCAATGTTGTGTGGTAACAAAACCAATGCAACATCTAAACTCAACTCAGCTAGTCAAACTGAAGTGTCAACTGAAAGAGAATATTCTCTAGGTGGAATATTCTCTCCTAAAATATAGGAGATTGGATAATGACTAATTATGACTAATAAACAAGGAATAACCTTAGGAAAAATAAATCCTAGGTGTGTGTGAAGTAACTTCAACACCCCCCCCGAACATCACTATGGTAAAAATAAAGAATGGGTCCCAACTACGAGGCCATGTTAGGTACCCGAATACAAAAGATACACTGAACTAAACGAGGAAAGAGGGAAAAACTCATGGGAAGAAACCCCCCCCCTCAAATTACAATACATAAAATAAAAAATGATAAGGAACAAAAGGCAGTTGTTAAGCAACCATGTCCTTCACTCCAAGAAGACCTCACAATTGTGCAAGTTTGTGCTCTTTGAAGATTTTGTTGAAGATGTAGATGTATGTACGGATCTGATGAAGTATATGCATCATTGATATTTCCAGACATATCCACTTTATCTTCTTGTAATGCATAATATCCAAATAAATTTTGGATGAAATTTTGAAAACTGTGCCGCCGTTTCTAGAAAAATGATGAAATTTTGTTGATTTTGAAACGATCATAACTTCACTTTTCGGACTTCGTTTTGGACGATTTGTTTTTTGAAATTGGATTATTTCCTGAGAGGAATTCAAATATCCAATTTGTTTCTGCAAATTTTTCTCAGAAAATATCAGAATGGCGTTTGATGTGCACAGATCTCTTTTTGTCTCCTGATATGCATGCATGGTGCATGCAAAAATGTCTGCATGTGACTCCTAAGATGCATGCCATATATCTTCCACATGAATTTCATAAAACAAATCTGAAATGGAGTAGACATCAACTTTAATTAATGGAATACTAATTTCTACAGAAACTTTTGTAGAAGACTCTTCAGAATAAGAGGCTTGATCTTATGGTGGTTTCTCTTATGGCTCTATCTGTTCGACCTCCTGCATGAAATCTTTAGAATATTCTTTATTCCCAAATAGAACCTCCAATATGGTCCATAATTCATTTGGATTTAATCCTTGTGATTCTTCATATACTTGATGCAAAAGTTTGGGAGAAACAGACATGCCGATACTTCCTATAGCCATATCTTGTCTATTGAAAAAGTCATTTTTCTCATCGACAGAATCGGGCTCTACTTCCATTTCCATGGTTATTTGGTATAATCATTTGCATCTTAGCATAAAAATTTTTTTTGGCTTCCATTCCAAATAGTTGTGAGGCGTGAGAAGTATTTTTGGCGAATAATCCATCTTTTTGCTATCTTCAATCTTTTGTACCTGCAAATTTTTTTGGTGTATATTTTTCTTAGCCATCCGTCGGCTCTGATACCATTTAAATGTGTTGAACCTGCACATAATAGATCTAGCTAGAAAATACTACACACATTTGCAGAGAGAAATTGAGAAAGAAGAAGCAAGATAGAAAGAATGGAAGAATTCTCATTAACCGTATTCCACACATAAAGAGTGAATAATTTTAAATAGATATAGGATAAATGAGTAACTAATGATCCATAGTGGTGGTCTAGATTGATCTGGACACACACCAACAATTACAAGAGTAAACTGCCACCTAGTCTAGTCTCTCAGGCAGTTACGAGAGTGAACTGCCACCTAGTTGAGTTAACTAGTCAACTAGTCTTCAGTTAACTGATTGAACAAAGAGTAGTGAGTTGGTTATGATCCCAATGTTGCATGGTGAAAAAACCAATGCAACATCTAAACTCAACTCAACTAGTCAAACTGAGGTGTCGACTGAAAGAGAATATTCTCCAGGTGGAATATTCTCCCCTAAAATATAGGAGACTGGATAATGATTAATTATGACTAATAAACAAGGAATAACCTTAGGAAAAATAAATCCTAGGTGTGTATGAAGTAACTCCAACAAGAATAAAGGAGGGGTGATATAGAGAGTTATATTTATTTCTAAACATGGAATAAGAACTAACTATTCATCTTATGATATGCTATTTTCCAATCAATTATTTTATTTTAAGGGAAATAATATTACCCCAAGGAGACTTTGATGAAGAGTATTTTCCTTGTTTTTAATTCTTTATAAAGATAAACTAGACATAAGATTTATCCTTTGAATTTAAAGAAATTTTCCCATTTCAATCAATCTAAATTAGTTTATCTCTGTACTAAAAAGAATTTCAAAGGAAACTGATTAATAGATGTATCCAATTGTTATATCGGATCAAAAACCAAAATGATAATAAAAAACAAAATGAAAGAAAGAAAATGACAAAATTCGAAAATATACATTCAAAATGAAAACAAACAAAAATATTTAGATCTATTTACAAGAATTGAAGTGTCTTTTAGAAAAAATATTTTTTGAGGATTAACCCACTCATAGAAAAAGAATCCTCTATTCCTTCAAGAGTTTGCAAAATAAAAGGAGATGGACCAATTCTGAGCAACCTGAAAATGACCTAACCACAACTTTTAAAATTTCAAATGTTTACCTTTTTCTTCATGGGTCTTGTCCCATTTCAAAACTAGGTCACCAATTTCAAAATATTTGTTACTGACAACTATATTATCAAACCACTTCTTAATGATCATTTGATGGTTACCAAAAGTATTCTTAGATTTATCTCTCACTTCCTCTAGTTTGAAGCTCTAATTTGTATGATATTGAAGACTAGAGAAATGATGTTCATCAATGGACTGTACTAAATCCAGGGATGGTATATAAATTTTTGGTGGAAGAATAGTCTCTTTCCCATAAACTAAAAAGTAAGGGGAAGTACGCAATGAAGCTTTATAAGTAACTCGATCTACCCACAATGCATAGATCAAGGCCTTGTGCCAATTTTAGTGGCGATCACTGATAGTTTTCTTGATAATTTTTAAAAGAATTTTGTTTGTTGATTAACCTAAAGCGTTACCCTGAGGATAATAACTAGAAGAATGTTTTATCTTAATTCCCTTATGAAGTGCAAATTCCATAAGCGACAGAGCATAAAAATAAGATTCATTATCAAAAACTAATGTGCTCGGGAGACCAAATCTTGTAATAATAAACTGATCTAAGAATGAGATTACCTCATCAGTTGTAACTAATTTCAAGGGAATGGCCTCCACCGATTTTGTAAAATAATCATTGGTGGTAAGAATATACCTATGTTGCTTGGAGGAATTAGGATAAATTTCACCAATGATATCGAGTCCACATTGTTCAAATGAGTGTTCAACAATGACGAGCTGCAAAGGTTGTTGGAAGATTGGTTGTTGTCATTGATGTCAACCCTAGTCATAGGTTTTGGACCACAATATTGATGAAGGTATTTGGACATGAAGGACAATGCACATGTAGATAAAGCACCCATGGATGGATAGTATACATCATGTTGTTTCCATTTCTATGTGGCATGTCATGTGGTTCCTCATGGTTGAGGAGAAATGAATTTTTGAAGATGACAAAGTGAATTGAAGAAGGAAGTACATGTAGGTCCTGAAGATAATTAAAGAAAATAATTACAAAATAAGAAAGTGTCAGGTCATCCCTAATGTTAAAAGGAAGTGACATAAATGGTATAAATAAATATAATTATACATTCATTTGATATACAAGTCTAATTTCAAAAGAAATCAGAAGTAAAGAAGGCCGAATTTCAAGGGAGGATGAAGTCTTTTGGTGATGTGCTCTAAGGTATGTTATTTTCAGGTCATCTTACCATTTTCACTATAATTTCTTTTCTAGAATGATTCAGATGGTGAACTTGTTATGGAATTGATAAGACATATCAAGGTACATGTGGTAAAAGTTTCAGCTCCTGATTCTCTATAATTATGGAGATACGCTCTGTGGAAGATAGGGTTTTTGACCAGTCCTGAAGCTAGTCAATAAACATGTGTTTTGGGTAAAACAGTCATAAATTCTTCATAGAGAATCCAAATGAAGTGGGAAAATTTTCATTGGAAAAAGTACAAACTTTATTTTCTTTTGTGTGAGTTTCAGAATATGATGTTAAATATTGAGCGTGGGGCATTCTGTACAAGTTCGCTCTTCTGAATAAACCATAATTGAATAAAGTCTACCATTCTTTCTATAACTTATTTTGGGGAGGATTCAAGGAGTGAAACTTGGAGAAGTTTCAGAGAATACATTGAGATATATTATCTACAGGATCAAAGTATTCCAATAATTGAAGAATTTTAGAAATTGAAGAAGTCTCAGGAAGCATTATCAGGTTCTATGTGATGGTTGGTTGATGGTCATGATTTAATGTAAAGTTTTATTATCTCTCATATATTCTTGGGTGGGAGGAAGGGGCAAGGATGGTGAGTTCAACTCTCTCTTGATATTGGAGGATTGTATCTTCCTCTTGGAGGTTTATCCCTCCCTTTACATTTGGTAGCTGTAGCTACCTTTGGAAGTCATTACTTCCCTTGAACAATAACTATTGATTATTTCTTATATATTGTGCATGGTGTATTGTGGTGTATTAGTGTAACTCTTATACTATTGTTCATTTCTCATTGGATATAATTGAATGGTTTAAGTATAAGTTGATTTTTTTTTTTAAATTGTACTTGATACTGATTAACCCCCCTCTCAGTGTCAACAATTGGTATCAAAGCAGTTAACTACTGGAAGGAAAATCTTGAGCAGAGATGGATGACCATGAGTACATTTCAAATGGGATTAAAGAATTTGATGGAATAAATTATGCATACTGGAGTGATAGAGTGAAAACTTACCTAATGGCTTTGGGAGTAGACATTTGGTACTTGGGAGTAGACATTTGATACTCCGTTGTAAATGGATATGTAATCCCAAATAATGCTCCAACCAAACCAAATGAGAAGAAGCTTATGAGTTGTAATTCAAAAGTTAGACAT
Organism: Picea engelmannii; assembly: GCA_009831015.1. Classification (NCBI taxonomy): domain Eukaryota; kingdom Viridiplantae; phylum Streptophyta; class Pinopsida; order Pinales; family Pinaceae; genus Picea; species Picea engelmannii. Next base: position 333,233 of record ML790185.1, on the reverse strand, counting down.
GTTATTCTAGCAACATTAGCACCAACCATTGCTAGCAAAGTGATGGACTTCAACACTACTAAAGAGATATGGGACAAACTCAAGAGTATCTACGAAGGTGATCCAAAAGCTAAGCAGGTCAAGCTTCAACAACATAGAGCATAATTTGAAAATTTGAAGATGAATGAAAAGGAATATATTGCAACCTATTTTCTTAGAGTTGATGAAGTTGTTAATGCTATTAGATGATTAGGTGAAGAGCTCAATGAATCCTTGGTTGTAAAAGAATTATTGAGATCACTTCTCTTAAAGTATGATGCTAAGGTCTTCACCATTGAAGAAACTAGGGACTTGACCAAAATGACAATGGATGAATTACATGGTTGACTTATAGCATATGAATTGAGAACAAGTATAGAAAGTGACCAGCCAAACAATGAAGCAGCCTTTAAAGCCATAAAGAAGACAAAATACAAGGATAACAACCTTGATGAATAAATAACAAACTTCATAAGAAGGTTCCAGAAGGGAAGTGGAAGATACAAAGGTAATTCTCCTCTCAAATGATTTAACTGTGATAGAATAGGACATATTGTTGAAAACTGCTACTACAAAAAGAGAAGTCTCCATAATGAAAAGAGTTTCTATTCCAAGGATGATGACATCTCCTCAATTGAGAGTGATGAAGAAGATAATAATGGAGGAGAAGTCCTCTTCATAACCCAAGAAACCCAGGATGATAATCACAAGAATTATAAAGAAGAAGAAATCATTTGTGAAGAAGATTCAGATGAAGAAACCAACCTTGATTCTTTTTGGGGATATAAAGACAATGCAGAGAGTGAACAAGAAGATGAGAATCTTGAAAAGTTGAATCATGTTGAAACTGAAAATAGCAATCTTAGAAACACAAACATAATACTAAAAGGTGAATTGAGTAGTTGTGAAGAAGAGAATTACAAGCTTGAAAAGACCATTAATAGATTGAAGGAACAATTAGAAGATTATGAGAAATTGAAAGCAAAATTGGATCACACAAAAGGAGAGCTACTATTGACAATGGAAAAGTTGAAGAAGTTCAAAAAAAGCACTGAAAAATTAGATGAGATCCTTAGCAGTCAAATATCTCCAAACGAAAAGACAAGACTAGGATACAATGATAGTTTGAAGACAACAAAACAAGAGAAGGAAGTTGAAAATGATGAAACCAACACTCCAGAACAAGTTGAAAAACAAGATAGGAGACTAGAATTCAGAAGGAACGAGACATCAAGAAGATCCTCTCCCGTCAGGTATGAAATAAATCATTATGAAGGAAACTATAGAAAAATAGATCGTGAACCCAGATGGACCACACCACAAAGAAGATCACTTACACCCAGGTATCAAAATTTCTTTCTTGGACATTGTTATACTTGTGGAAATTTTGGACCCAAGGCAATAAATTGTAGAATCAATGAAGGGAATAACTATGCAAGCTACATGAATGGTGAAAATAATAGATATGTAAATGTTCATAGACTTGTCAACATAAATTATAATCCATTTGACCCATTAATGGATCAAAATATTGTATGTTACAAGTGCAATAATCTTGGTCACAAAGAACGAGATTGCAGAGAGATGAAGAAAAATAATCGTATGCCAAATGTCTTCATACCAACTACAACATGGAAAAGGAAAGAAATTTCACACAATGAAAATTGTCGAATAGCATTGGTCACTAAAGAATGCAAATAAGAAGATGAATGTTTCATAGACAGTGGGCGCTTATCTCATATGACCGGAGATCAAAGCAAATTTGTCAGCTTGAAGAAAAAGGGTGGAAATGTTGCATTTGGAGATGACTCGTCTACCAAAATACTTGGAAAAGGAGCTGTAAATCTTGGAAGTGAAAATCAAAAAGAAGGAAAAGTCCTATTGGTTGAAGATCTGAAATATAATCTACTCAATGTTAGTAAAATGTGTGATCAAGGAGACACTCTTACGTTTGACTCCCGAAAATGTAAAATTAGAAAAAATAACTCAGGAAGATTGGTTGCAACTACAACAGGAAGACCAAAGAACATATACATCCTAGACATGAAGAAGAGAGAGAATACAGAATCCACACAAAATGATTCCAAGGAAGAAAAAGTATCAAATACCAAAAATAAGGATGAAGTATTATTGAGTGCCACATGTTCAAGGGGAGCAGCCCCAAAGAAGAAGGTTACCTTTCGCCATTAAACTCAAGGGGAGAAGCCCTACCCTTTTCCATTGATGTCAAAGGGGGAGAGAAATTGGGATCATGATGATAGGGGGAGCATGAGTGTTTCCATCAATGAAAAAGGGGGAGATTGTTGGAAGATTGGTTGTTGTCATTGATGTCAACCCTATTCATTGGTTTTGGACCGCAAGATTGATGAAGGTATTTGGACATAAAGGACAATGCACATGCAGATAAAACACCCATCGATGGATATTATACATCATGTTGTTTGCATTGGTATGTGGAACATCATGTGGTTCCTCATGGTTGAGGAGAAATGAATTTTTGAAGATGACAAAGTGAATTGAAGAAGGAAGTACATGTAGGCCCTGAAGATAATTAAATGAAAGAATTACAAAATAAGAAAGTGTCAGGTCGGCCCTAATGTTAAAAGGAAGTGACATAAATGGTATAAATAAATATCATTATACATTAATTTGATATACAAGTCAAATTTCAGAGGAAATCAGAAGTAAAGAAGGTCGGATTTCAAGGGAGGATGAAGTCTTTTGGTGATGTGTTCTAAGGTATGTTATTTTCAGGTCATCTTAACATTTTCACGATAATTGTTTTTTTCTAGAATGATTCAGATGGTGCAATTTTTATGATATTGATAAGACATATCAAGGTATCTGTGGTAAAAGTTTCATCTCCTGATTTGGTATAATTATGGAGATACACTCTGTGGAAGATAGGGTTTTTGACTAGTCCCGAAGCTAGTCAATAAACAGGTGTTCCAGGTAAACCGGTCATAACTTATTCATAGAGAATCAAAATAAAGTGGGACAAATTGAATTGGAAAGTGTACGGACTTTAGTTTCTTGTGTACAAGTTTCATAATATGATATTAAATATTGAATGCAGGGCATTCTATACAAGTTCGCTCTCCTGAATAAACCAGAATTGAATAAAGTCTACCATTCTTTCTATAACTTATTTTTGGGGAGGATTCAAGGAGTGAAATTTGGAGAAGTTTCAGAGAACACATTGAGCTATATTATCTACAGGATCATATTATTCCAAGAATTGAATAATTTTTGAAATTGAAGAAGTCTCAGGAAGCATTATCAGGTTCTATGTGATGGTTGGTTGATGATCATGATTTAATGTAAATTTTTATTATCTCTCATATATTCTTGGGTGGAAAGAAGGGGCAAGAATGGAGAGTTCAACTCTCTCTTTATATTGGAGGATTGTATCTTCCTCTTGGAGGTTTATCCCTCCCTTTACATTTGGAAGTTGTAGCTACCTTTGGAAGTCATTACTTCCCTTGAACAATTACTATTGATTATTTCTCATATATTGTGCATGGTGTATTGTGTTGTATTAGTGTAACTCTTATACTATTGTTCATCGCTCATTGGATATAATTGAATGGTTTAGGTATAAGTTGAAAAGTTTTTTAAATTGTACTTGATAATGATTCACCCCCCTCTCAGTATCAACAAAGGTAACATTGATTTCTTATCTCATCCAACTTAAGTTTGACAGATTTTACATTTTTGAACATATGCTTGAGAATCTTTAAATAAAGTTGACCAATAATAACCTGCATGTAAAATTTTGTGTGCAGTTGTATCACCTCTAAAATGACCACCTACAGGTCCTCCTTGCAAGTCAAATACAACTTTATCAGCTTCTTGTTTTTCTAAACATCTAAGTAACATTGAATCATAATTCTTTCTGAAAATAACATTATTGATAAGCTGATATTGTTTGTCTTTTATTCTTAGAGTGTGTTTCTTTTTAAATTCCAAATGAGAAGGTGTAGTTCCATGGTTTAGATAATAAACTAGATTTGAATATTGTGAATCAATAATATTAGAAGTAACGCATACTTGTTTTATATCTTCAATGACTTTTACCTTATTTGCATTTTCATATATAGTATCGATGGTTTCAATTAATAACTTGCATAAACCTTGACCTTGTACGATTTTTTAATGTTTTATCTCTAAATCATATTCTTGTAACATTGTTACCCAATGTTCTCTCTTATCCCCTAAATCTTTCTAAATGAACAATCTTCTAACTAAGGGATGTGGAACTATTACCTTGGTATGAGATTTGACAAGGAAAGGTCTGAAATTTTTGATGGATTTGAAAACTGCATAAGCTTTCTTTTCAACATCAATATAATTTAATTCTTCTCCTTCCAATGCTGAACTTTCGAAATAAATAGGTACTTCTATGTGTTGATCATTTTTCTGTGATAACATAGATGCGTAATATTTTTCAGAAGAAAATGTATAAAGAACAAATTCCTTATCATAATTATGAGAGTGTAAAGAAGGTGCTTGAATGATCGCTTTCTTCATAGAATTGAAAGCCTTTTTTTTTATTACATTCCACTTGAATAACATGTCTTTTCTTATCATACGTTGCAAGGGTAAGATTGTGTCTATGAAATATGGGATAAAACGATTCACAAAATTAATTTGTCCAAGGAAAGATTGCATAGATTTTTTACTATGAGGCAAAGGAATTTCATAAATACTTTTAACTCTAGAAGGATCAATTGAAATTCCTTCTTTAGAAACTATAAATCCCACAAGTTCACCTTCTTGAAGAGCACAAAATGATTTCTTAGGATTTAAATAAATTCCATACTTTTGACATCGTTGAACAACTTGTTTAAGATGAGAAACACAATCTAAATGATACTTAGAATAAATTGTTATGTCATCTAGATAAACAACAACGCATTTATTTATTAAACCAAAGAAAAAAATATCCATAGCTCATTGGAAAGTTTCACTTGCATTGACTAAACCAAAAGGCATATTGTGATAAGCGTAAGTTCCCGATTTATTTCTGAAAGTAGTTTTGAATCTATCATTAGGATGAACTAATACTTTATTATGTCCGAAAAATCAGCCTAAAAATGATATCATTTCAGAACCTGAGACTGATTGAAGAACTTTCTCCATAGGAGGTAATGGAAAATTATCTTTTTCAAAATCTTTGTTTAGGTTTATGAAATCAATACAAATTCAGATGTATCCGTTATTTTTCCTTATGGGAACAAGATTTGATACCCACTTGGAATGTCTTACTGGAAAAGTGATATTTTCTTTAAGAAATTTAGTAAGTTTTTTTTTTTAATTTGGGTTTCAAGATTAGGATTAATTTTCCTTAACTTTTATTGAACTGGTTTCTCCTCTAAAAGCATAGGAATGGCGTGTTGAATTACATATGTACCAAAAGTTTTTCAGGTCATCATATGACCTTGAAAAACCATCCTTGTATTGCTTAAGAATATTTATGAAAGTTGTTCTCGAAAGGATAACAACCTAATCCAAGATTGACATTTTTAGGATTTTGATTTGTTCCTAGATTAATAAATTCCACACTCATTGTAGAAATGTGTGTTTTATAATTTGTGGGTTTTTTAAATCTATCTTTCAAATCATAAATATCTTCTAATTTTACAACATATTTAAGAACAATATTTTCAGATTTGATTTTATCCTCAAAAGAAGATTTGTTTAACTCAATATCATGTGATTCTTTGTCAATTATATCATTTTCATATGTTCCCTCTGAAGAGATAAAATTGATTATATCAACATCGTCATTAACGACTCGCCAATTTGTTATGTTATTGGGAACATAAGGTCAAAATACTAACTCAATAGAGAATCTATCTGGAGAAAAATATTTAGGGGGAATAAGTCTAGAAGCTACAATTGCTAATAGATTTGCACTAACATTTTTCATTCTAGATATAGAAACAACATTAAATGCAAAAAATTTTCTATTGAGATATTGAGCCAATTGTTGATAATGTTTCAAATGACTAGAAATACAATGAATTTGAATTTTTATCTGTTTCACAATGATTTATGAATCACTGAAAAGCAAGATGTCTTGCACATTCATGCTCATTTCCTTCTTTAGATCTTGAATTAATGCTTCATATTATGCGGTGTTATTAGTACATTGGAACTCCAATATGCATGTTAAGATAGTTTTTACATCCTCGGGATTGATTAAAATGCAACCTGCACCAGCACCATCATTAGATTTAGATCCATCAAAATAAAGTTTCCAAAATGGATAATTTACAGAATTATCTACAAAATTATTTACAAAATTAATACAACGAGAGATATCTGTCTGAGAGAAATTTTCAATCTCTGAGATTTGATCCATAGGTTGGAAAGAAGAAACCTGCGCATTAAAGTTTCCAAAAAAAGAATCAATAGAGTAATTCCCAACAATGTTATTATGAAAAGCAATAGGCTCATTTTCTCCATCTAAATCTATCACATTATGTTTCATATATTTTTCTCTATGGACATGGATTTGATTAGGTTTCCCATTATATGAAAGCCAAAGGTAAGACCAATCAATTGAGAAATAACCATGAAGTTTTTCACACTAATCTCAACTTAAAATTAATCCATAAGCATATGGAATATCAACAACGATAATACCTATTACTTGAAAAACTTTAGAATTAAATGATAATCTGATTAATACATCCTTTAATTCTCCCAAAAATTTTACCCTTGTTCTATCTAATTGAACAATTTGAATAGCTGATTTTTTTGGTTTTGCATTAATTTGAAGACAAACCGAACACGTCATTATATTCGAAGATGCACTTGAATCAGCGAAACAATTATGCACATTTTTATTAAAAATTTTGAAAGTGAGGAGAAACAGAAGAGTATGTGATGTTGATCTATCACATATAAGAATTGAACCAATATCTACTTTAGAAGATAAAGTTTGAAATGTTGAAACATTTTCTTTATTTTCTACTTTAGTAGATGATGAACTTGTCTTCTTAGAAACTCCTAAATCCCTTAATAAACTATTCTTTTGAGATTTTAGTTTACTTAGTTCATAAAGAGAAATATTTGTTCTGGTCTTTTTCATATCTTCTATAATATCATAATCAATTTTTTCAGCAACAACAAGACTTTTTCATACTAACTTGTTTTCTACAAGTTGTGTATTTGAAATATTTGTTGGTGGATCAGTGTTAGAAGTTGAAGGTGCATTTTTACTTCAGGTTTGAGAAGAAAGAGATTCTTTTGTATCATCTTCATCAAAAAATCCATTAATATCCCAAAATACATTAATATCATGTACTTCTTCATTATCCTTTCCTTCTTCCTCATCAACATTAATTCCTTACGAAGTTTGGCCACTAGGTGGAATCTATGGATTCTTTTTAAAACAATGGTCTGAATGGTTTATTTGAAACTTAAACTAGTTTTCCTTTAACATCAACTATATCATTTGCTAATGTTTTCATGACTTTTTGTAAATTTTCCATATTAAAAACATCTTTATCTTTCCTTTCTTCTTTGATAATTTATTTCTTGGTTATTATAGAAGATCTTGAATCTTCACTTGGAGATTTACTTGCAATACTAGATATTTATTTTTCTACATCTAAAGTTTCCTACATTGTTTCAGTCAAAGTGTTTTTACTTGCACGTTTAACAAACATAGAATTGGAAACTGGTAAAGAAGAGGAATACAAGTCAATCTGAATGTCTAAACCAAGTTTGGATGTTTCAGGCATTTTATTGAGAATTTTAAGGAATCTTTGATTGAAATATTTAAATTTTTCTTTAGGACCCATTATAATATTAGATAATTCTACTAATAAAATAGATGAATACTTATCATCCCCGAATTTCTTAATGAATAAATCCTCGAAAGTATCCCAATTAGTAATGGAATTATCTTGTAATGAGAAATACCAAGTAGAAGCTTCTCCTTCAAAAGTATATGAGAAAATTGTACATACAACGTCTTCATGTTCAACACTTCTCAGATTAATAACTAACATAAATTTGTTGATATGACCATCAAGAGTTTCTTTTGATTTTGGATTAAATTTTGGTAACCATTTATCTAGATTTTTAGGTAAATCATGTTGATTTCCAGTAACATTGACTGCTCCTAGAGTTCTCCAAGGCGTTCTAGGTACTCCATCCATAGTATTTGGTTGATGAGTAGTTGATGGAGGAGGATATGGAATAGGAGATGTATGTAGAGGAGAAATTGAGGGATGATTATTTCCGACAGTTTTAATTACATTTTTTCTTATCTCGATATGAACTTGAAAATGAATAGGTTTGATACCTAACCTCTATCTATGTGGTCTTGTAAGAACACCTAATTCCCTAATAACATAATGTATAGAATCATAAGATCCTTGAGAAGTTTCTCCTTGATTTCTAATCTCTTCTATTCATTGTTTTATTTGTTGAAATTATGGAGAACTAAGAAAACTTGAAGAAATATCACTTACAGTTCTTTGAATTGGAGATTCTAACTGTGTAGTAGAAAAAGACACAGTGGGAGAAATTCAAAGTCAAAAAGAGAAAAAAGACACTCGAATATCAGTAACAGTACCAAATACTGATTTCTTGTATTAATATTCAAAGTCACAAAGAGATTCAGAATAATGTATCAAAACAGAGACTTGTACAACAGTACATAAGCTTTGTTATTCTTTCAAAAAACTGAAACTCCATGTTCCCTAATTGTTTTTCCTTCACTGTTTTATATTGAAGGAATTCAAAAACGAAAATTAACTTTCATAACCATAAACCGTTATCCATTTAGAATGAGAAAATAACAAAATTGTTTAATTCCCCAAACTAAATTAACTTAGTATATGAAATAAAAAACTACCAACTATTTAATTTTAGAATTCTTCTTGGAAACTAATTTTCCCGTTTACCGTATTTTCTAGGACATTCCTTTTACACTTGTAAAACAAAAGAAACGAAAAAAAGAAGTTAATGAAAAAATGAAAACAAAAATTAGAGTTTATACAGAATTTGAAATACTGTAGCTACTATTTTATTAACTAAAATTAACAAAAATACAAACTAAACCAAAAAAACGCTAAACTGGATCACTCAGTGTTACTGGGAATAGTCTTGAACTCTGAATCAATGAAAATATTAACTCCTCGTGAGTTAATGTTAACTTCTTCTTTCTTTTTATCTTGTTTAGAACCTAGAACCTGTGTCCTTTGTCTATCGATCAAAGATTTATTTTCTAAACTAAGAAGTTGATTTTCTAATTCCAAATCAATTATATTCGTTTGTAACACTGGAACCACTGAATAATATTTGTCCTTCCAGAAGGAAACCTCCAAATCGGGATTGGTTTCAGTTTTCTTCTTCTCTTTTTCTTTAGCAATTTTTTCAATTGGTTCCTATGGAGAAATGTGTTGTGGGGAAGATACTTCCAAATTTGTAACCAAATCTTCAACCTCAACTTGGATAGGAAAACTAACTTTGAAATTTTTCCTAGAATTATTTTTGAACATTCTGGATATTTTCCTTCCTTGCCTCTTGTTCATAAAATCGACTAGACTAATGGAATCATCATTCTTTTTGGTAACATGTGGGTCACACTCAGATGAAAGAGATAAAACTATGGTTTCCTTGGAAGCTTCAGAAGAAACATGAGGTGCTTCATTGAAAACACATGACACTTGACTAAAGCTAAATTTTACAGTTTGATTGCGAGTAACCCTCACAGTGTTTTGTTGAGGAGTATAAATGTGAGGGTAAGGAAAAATGGTACCATCTATAGGATTTGGGGATTCAACTTTAGAAAACTGAGATTGTAAATCTGCCTCAGAATTTTCTTGAAAATGATTTATTTTCACAAACTTTTCCCAAGAATCACCATTATGTTCTAACTGAAATTCAATCATAATTTTCACTAAACGGTGATGAAATACATTTCTTTTTGAACTGAGATTCTTTATCTGATAGAAATGTTCCATATTAGATACTATTTTAAGAAAGAACACCGACATGTTCAATTCATAATCCATGAAGACCATTAAAAGATGGAAGTGATAAATAAAGAAAAGGATATAACTACCCTCATGGGTGATTAATCCTGTAATAACTACTAACATAAAATTCCATTTTTATTTAATTTAATATATGGGAATACCTTTGTAATCATACTTTCATTCGGGAGAAACCAGGATTTCAGACCAAGGAATCTCCTTTACCCTTTTGGTCTTAGACCAAAATTCCCCCTTTAATAGAAATTTAGTCACTCTAGCTATTAATTATTCATCTATATGTAACTTTATATCCCCAATTTGAGTGCGCTCACCATTGAAAGTTTGTGCAAAGGCATTGGTGACCTGTGCATTGTAACCATTAAACATGCCCGGAAATATTAACCAACCAACCCACTCAACAGTTGAAAAATAATCTTCCTGAGCTTCAATAAGCTCAACATTGGGTTCAACTCTGAAAATCATTCCCATCTTGATAGTTTACCACACTACAGTTCAGAAAACCCTCATAAAAAACCTAATAGACTCTCACTTACAAGTAAATGAAAACAAAGCTTCAATACTTGAGTAAAAATATTATTTCGAGGAAGAAAAACCATAGGTAATAATTCACGAATATGGTGATGCAGTTCAAAATTATACGTGGAAGCGAATCAGTGAACTTAGAGAAATAAGGATTGTTCGTATGCAATTTGAAAGGACCTTGATTTAATTTTCCATTAAATTGATTTTAATTTATGATGATTGGATTTGACCTATCGTACCACAACAAAATATTAAACAACTGTTATCGATCTTGGTTATCATGATAATAAACAATTATGACAGGATAAGTAGGATTTTGTAGATTATAATCGATCATTGTTGGAACATTGGTTTTAAAATCAACAATATATAAAAAAACTATAGCTTTTCAAATATTGTAGCTCGTTGGAATGTATGTAAATGAGAAGAAATCATAAAGAATATGTGAATTAGAAACATTTGAAAGACACAAATATTTTAATCAAAACCTTTATGAAATGAGAAACATCCCATAAATAAAATGTGATTAATGATTGAATTAAAACTCAAAAAAGTTGGGAGTATGGCCAAAATTGACAAAACTGAAAACATTGTTTACGTAAAATAAAAAAATGAAGGTTACCAAATTTATTTATGATACATAATTTGGGAGGTTGTTGTCTTCTATAGCAGGAAGGTAGGACTCGCTCCTCCTCCTGATCCAACACAGAAGGCTCATAGAGTTTAAGATTCTCCACATTCACTATTGAGTAAATGCACATGTATGGGGGTAGACTGAGTCTATAAGAACTATCTCCACCTTTTATAATACCTTAAAAGGACCATACTGAAGAGCCTTGATCTTCTTAGTAGGACTCTGTAGAATTTCCTTATTCACATGTAACCATACTCTATCTCCCACTCTATATAATTTCTCTGTTCTGTGTTGGTCATGCCTAGCCTTGTACTTTTCATGTGACTTCTTTAGCGTCTCTTGTACTTGAAAATGTATCTACTTGATCTTATAAACTAATTTTTCTTTTTTTAATGCATCTCATGTGAGGTCCTCCCTCACTCCTCCTTCCTGTCAATATACAACATCTATGGGTGAAGGTGAAAAATATGCAAAGCAACTTTAAAAAGGCGACTTATCAGTAGAAGTGTGGACTACTTTGTTATAAGAGTGTTGTATATAGATCAAATTTTCATCCCAAGCCTTTGGATGCTTCTGATTATAACCCATCAGAAGCTATACCAAAGTCCTATTGACTACTTCAGTTTGAACATCTATCTGTGGATGGAATGTTGTATATCTCTTCTACTTAGTTTCGATCTTCTCCCACAATGTAGTCCAAAATGCACTGAGAAATATGGTATCCCTATATGAGATGATTCTCCTTAGTATCCCAAAGTGCACCTAGACCTGTTCAAAGAAATTCTTTGTTTCTTATTGTCCATTTATGGTCCTTTTACAAGGCATGAGAATGCACATTTTGTTGAATCTATCAACTACCACAAATAAATATGCATGTCCCTTTGTGGTTGTTGTAAAACCTTCCACAAAATCCATGGAAATACTTTCCCAAGGTTGAGTGGGTACAAGTAAGGGATGGTATAGACCTTGTTTATTATTGTTGGGATTATTGGTACAACAAAACATACATCCTCTAATATAGTTTTCTACATATTCTTTCATTTTGTGCCAATACACATACCTTTGTAAGTTGGAAACTATCTTCCCAACACCAAAATGTCCTACAAACTTGGAGGTGTGAGCATCTATGATAAGATACAATTATTCAATGTTATGAACACAGATCTTGTCAAGCTTGTAGAGTAAGCCAATATGGAAATTATAGCTAGCCTTTGCATCACCTTATTGTATATGCATTTGGCCATGTAGATATTGAAACACCTCCTTGAAGTCCTCATATTTTGTGTATTCCTCTTTGTATGCATCATGGGTAAACAGATCCATGTGTATCATAGTTCCCAAAGTTGTAACATTGGATGTGAGTGGATGTGAAAGCATGTCTTCCAACTTATTTTCTACCCTTCTTATAGTTTATGACCAAATGAAATTGTTGTAAAAACCCCATCCATTTCTAATGCCTGGTTTTTTGTAGCTTACTCTAGGCCTGCAAATACTGTAGTGGTTGGTGATATGTGTGGATGATGGTCTCCTTTCCCATCAGATAGTGCTTCCTCTTTTTGATAGCTTGTACCAAGGCATAGAGCTCCTTATCATAGGTATGTAAGTTGAGAGATTTCCCATCAAATACTTTATAATGATAGCATACAAGCCTTCCTCCTTGCATCAATACTACTCTCATGAAATACCCACTTGCATATGTCTCCACTTTGAAGAGATCCTGTAATTTTGATAGTGTGGGCCTTGCTTCTTGAATGATATTTATTTGTATCTCATCAAATTCCTCTTGTCGATTCTTACCCCACTGGTTGTTATGCAATGGAGTGGTGTAGCTATCGTTGAAAATGAAGATATGAAGTTCTGCAGGTATTGTGATGCCCCAACAAAAATCCTAACTTAAGTGAAATTTGTAGTGACTATCCATTTCATGATGGCATCCATATTTGCAGGATCTATCTTGATCTCCCTTCCACCACTTATATTCCCCAAATAGACCAAATATTTCTAAGAAAACTCACATTTCTTGATATTGGCCAGAAATTGGTGCTTCTTCATAGTGTCTAAGATCTGCATAAGGTGTGAGATATGCTCCTCCTAGGTAGCACTATAAACTAGTATATCATCCAAATAAACAATAACAAATGAATCTAGGTAAGAGTGTAAGTCTCATAAATGTAGTTGGTGCATTGCATAAACTAAATGGCATAACCAACCACTCATGAAAATCTTTCCTTATCTTGAAGGTATTCTTCAAGGTGTATTCTTCTTTGACTCATACCTAGTGATATCTTTATTTCAAATCCATCTTAGGGAAGTACTTGTGTTAGCGACATTTCTTGTCTTGGGCCTAAGAGCATCCAGGTTTGCAGATTCATGAAGAACGCCCAAGCGTAGCACGTAAAACCCCATTTCGGGCTAAAAATCAAGTGAGCGGGCGAAATTATGTTGTCAACGGCCCAGATTCATCCATAGGAGAAGATCGACAGTCAGCGGGAAATCGCGGTTAGTGGAGTTGCTCCGGGATTAGCGCGATGGGTAGCATCTATATACATTCATGAAGGATCTCAGTCTTCCATCCAAAAGGACACGTGGTGCGTGATCATGTCATGTTGGCATTCGAGGATTCGAGGGGTAAGAGCTCCTCGTCATTTTACATCTCGAAACCCCGAACCCCGAAATGTCGATAAGCGCCCTTCAAAGTCAAGCCCATGGTCCTAGCGCTAGGTCACATCAAGTGAGCCTGATAATGGAGGCATCCCTCTTCTAACATCAAATTCTATCTCGATCATCCATTTGAAGGACACACAACACAAGATCTGAGCCACAGGTGGGGCCTTTCGGGATTTTCATAGTGAAAGTGTCGAAGTCATCTCAGCCATCCATCCATCGATGAAACTCAGGCGCATTAGAATTAAAGGGGGCATGGATCTAGGCGGCTAGGATCTGCACACTCATATCTATGGTCAGAAGCAGATTTCGGAGGCCCCCCGCCATTCTACCTATAAGCGGAGGGGGGGTCCGGAATTGAGCGCGCAGCTCTCTAACGGCCAGGATCGGGGTGCCTAAATCAATGGCTGAGGCTTCATTCTGGGCCCCCCTTGACTTTATGCCTTTAATAGGGGGGGGTCCAGAATCGGGCCCGCATCTCTCGAGCGGCCAGGATTAGAGCGCCCAGATCAATGGCTCTCAAGCATTTCCGGGCCCCCTTTGCCATCCTGCCTTTAATTAAAGGGGGGGGTCCAGAATGGTGGGGTATTGACGAGGGGCCCCATTCTTGTCGTGTCACCCTTTGTATCGTTCTCCCCCCCCTGCCGTCTGTTCTCCACCTGACCGTGCGACAAGGCTCGTTCCCTTTAGCCCTTCCTCGTCCTCCGACATCTATCCATCTCCCCTTTCTCTATCCACAGGGTCCCTCGCAGCAGTCCAGCGAAGCAACATCCAAAGAGAGACCATCTAGCTGATCAAAGTGGCACCATTAGGAGACCTCCACATCCTAGAAGGCAGAGTTGACCGAGGCTGTCCCTAGTCCCAAGAAAACAATTATTGTGGTTGTTGCTGGTGGTTGAGCATCATCTCCGCCATAAAAAGAAAGTCCAGCAAAGGACTCAAGCTGGTCGATTCATATGCAGTAGGATAGTCTGAAATATGATAGCGTCTATCTTGGGTGCACGATCGTCCAGAGTCTGCATGCGCAGACTGTCGGAAGACATGCAGACGCAATGTTTTAATTGCAGTGTCTCGTTTTTGCTGCTGTGTTTTGTTTTGAGTATATGTAGGCGTTCTCGCCATTTTTACAAGATGAGACCGTTCCCTTTTTACAAGATGGGGGAGTGCATGGAAAAGAGGAGGAGGAACCAGAGGAGCAACTGAGCGCGCATTTCATGTTCTATCTGGATCTAATCAACGAACTATTGGACAACTAAGAGGGGGGGTGAATCAGTTGTTTCCATGCTTAAACAATTATGGTTCTTTTAAACTCTTTGTAGAGACACTGAATGATAATCACAATAATGTAGGGAAATAAACAATGGCACTTTTAGCATCATTCACATATATGAGAAACACAGAGACAGATATTTCCCGAGGAAACCCATGCAGGGTAAAAACCTCTTTTTCTTTATATGATAAGTAATGGTTACATTCTTTATAGTATCATACATATGAGCACCAACTCATAATGAGGCTACAACCTCAGCTTTGCAAGCTGCAACTTGCTGAGAGCACCAACTCTCTGTTTTCTGTAGCACCAACTAGAAGGAAGCACCAACTCCCTGGTTTCTCTAGCACCAACTAGAAGGAAGCACCAACTCCCTATGTTCAAGCACCCACTTGAACCTTTGAGGACACAAGTCCTCCCTAGCTCCACCCAACCACCCTGAAATATAAATATTTGCTACTGAAACTTATTACAATGATATTATGTTCAACAATGGCTTACCAAACTCATCACTATTCTGCTACATTTTGTTGCTATGTCTGCCTTATTGCCTTTCTGCACACATCACTTGTGCTGTCTGTTCTTCCACTTTTTATGCTCTGTGCGCCATGTCCATTCACTGCACAGTTCCTCTTCTATGCTCTTCAGCTGCTGCACTCTCCTCCTTCTTCACACATGAATCACCTTCACCAACAACATTCATAGCAACCTCCGACAGCAACATCAACAACAACCGCATCTCTTCTCTGTACCGTGTATTTATAGATTCTGTGCACCTTGTGCATGCAATGTTCGCAATGCCTCTGCATGCTGACTTTGCACCATTATTCTCCACCACTCGAGTGCTCTGTCTGATCATCATCATGACTCTTTAGCTTCTCTGGTGGTTCACCCTGCATCTCCAGCATCACTGTACGTTATACTGAGATTCTTCAGCCTCTCTGGCAGTTTGAGACTCTTCGTCTTCTCTGTGATAGTCGAACTCACCTTCTCTATTTCAGTTACAGGCCTCAATGCTTATCAGTTGTCAATCGCCTCCATGAACATCTTCATCACTCTCAGAGACTCTTCACCTCCTCTGCCAGTCATCCTGTAGTGTCTTCGAGTCCTCTGGCAGAACCCATCAGCAGTTTCTGACAGTTTCACTCCATCGTGCATCAGTAGCCCTCCTATCTTGTTCAGATTCATCTGTGCCATTGGATATGTAGCGAGCAAATCTGGATGGCCAGAATATGTGCTCCTAGATCTATGGTTGGGATTCGATTCTGGAGCCCCCTTTCCATTCTATCTTTAAGAGGAGGGGGGGGGGTCCGGAATTGAGAGCGCATCTCTCGAGCAGTCAGGATTAAAGCACCTAGATCAACGATGCTCAAGCGATTCCGGACCCCCCTTGCCTTTCTGTCTTTAATACAGGGGGGGTTCGGAATGGTGGAGTATTGACGAAGGGCCCCACTCCTATCGTGTCACCTTCTGTATCATTCTCCACCTGACCGTGCAACAAGGCTCGGCTCCTCCTTGTCCTCTGACATCTGTCCATCTCTCGCTGATGTGACCAAGGGATGTGACCACAGCCTTATGCATAAGGCGCTTTCGCGATTTCGCATTTTGCGAGTCTGGAGATGAGGCATCTCGACTCTCCAAGTCACAATCCTCGATACCCCGAAACGGCATGGGATCAACGGTCCCGATTAACGCTTGGTCTGACGGCTCAGATCATTTCACGATTTCGCATATCACGATTTCGACATTCCTGTGGTGAATGTTCTTGTCACTTCCAAATCCCAATCCATGAAACCCCGTGAAGAAGTCAGATCAACGATCCAGATCACTTCTTGATCTGACGGTTGCAAATACGTCATGATATCGCATATCGCGATTTCGACATTTCTGTTGCACTGTTTACTTGCCTCTCGATGTCGCGATCCATGAAAATACGATATGGTGTCCATCGGCTGACGTCACACGTGGATTGACACGTGTTGAATACTGCCATGTGTCACTCTGATTCATGACTTACATGTGCCTGAAATGTTGAATCAGTCTGACACTTGTTATTACCTGATTGTGCCACGTGTCCCTAGCTGACGTGGTTTGCTATCGTGAGTTGGGTCGATGGTCTAGATTACATCTTGATCTGATGGTTCAGGTTCAGTCGGGATTTCACACATCACGATTTCAGGGTTCCTGATGTCAATAAACTTTGACATGTCCAACTCTCGATCCCTGAAACTCTGACAAGGACTGGGATCAACGGTCCATATTTGTCCTCGATCCAACGGTCGAGATTATATCAGGGTATCACATATCACGATTTTGCGAGTCTTGTGGTTATTATTCTTTGACTTCTTCAACTCGCGATCCTCGAAACCCCGACAGGGATTCGGATCAATGGTCCACATAACTCCTTGAGATCGATGGTCCTCCTGCTTTCGGGATTTTGTGAGCCCATTTTCTCCTTGCACTTTAAACACCATGCAGGTTTTCCCCGATCCAACGGTGGTCGGATCCTGCGCTCAGATCTAATGCCTGAGATCTATCCTCCTCTTCCACGCGTGCTCTTCTTGATTTTATTCAGATCTGACAGCCCTCATGCTGTCGGGAATTTTGGATGGGATCCAACAATCAACGACGCTTCTCCTCCAAGCTTACACATCCCTTTTACTTGAAAGAATTTTGACTCTGCGCTAATTCCTCCTGAGCCTACATTGTTCATGTTTGTCTATCGATGCACACTCTGATCATGCCATCTTCATTGTTGTACTTGCCATCAATGACAAGCATACGCTATCTGTTAAGCATTTTCCAACAATCTCCCCTTTTGGCATTGATGGCAACTAAGGCACCTGAATTCTTTTCTCCCCCTTTGACATCAATGTCAAAGAAGGGACATGCTCCCCCTGAGATGTTGCAGTAATTGTAGGAGGCATTAGATATTCAAACAATACACAACTCCCCCTAACAAGATGGACTTTTTAAGTGTGAAACGAAATGGCAGCCAGCTTCTGTCTGAGATATTCAAACAGTGTCTTGGCTAGGGGCTTAGTAAAGATGTTTGCAAGTTGTTCTGTAGTGGGAATGTAATGGACCTGAACAATCTGATTGGTGACCTGCTCTCTCAGAAAATGATATTTTATGGGAATATGATTTGTCTTGGAGTGGAGAAAAGGATTTTTAGACACACTGATGGCACTTGTGTTATCACAATGAATTGGGATCGGTGCAGTATATTTTACCTCTAAGTCTGCAAGTGTCTGAATCATCCATAATACCTGCGTGCAACAAGTAGCAGCAGCAATGTACTCTGCCTCTGTGGTTGATAAAGAAATGGAACCTTGATTTTTACTGAGCCAGGATACTAATGAGTTACCCAAGAAGAATGCTCCTCCACTGGTGCTTTTTCTCTCATCAACACAATTTTCCCAATCTGCATCTGAATAAGCAGTCAACTAAAGACTTTGATTTCTAGGATACCACAGACCATAATTCATTGTTTCTTTTAAGTACTTGAATATCCTTTT
>ML790185.1:263496-286536 GCA_009831015.1 Picea engelmannii | reverse complement strand
GTACAATTCACTTTGTCATCTTCAAAAATTCATTTCTCCTCAACCATGAGGATCCACGTGACATGCCACATACCACTGGAAACAACATGATGTATACTATCCATCCATGGGTGTTGTATCTACATGTGCATTTTCCTTCATGTGCACATACCTTCATCAATCTTGTGGTCCAAAACCCATGACTAGGGTTGACATCAATGACAACAACCAATCTTCCAACAGTTGCAACCTTTGAATGAGAGTGCACACTTTTTCGTCATTATTCCATCCATCCCTTGCTTCTATTATCCAGTCAGGTTGGATGATCGAGATAGCATAGAGAAAGGCCTCAACATCTTCATCCTTTCTTGAGAGTGCATCTTCCACCACATTTTGCTTCCCTTTTTTATAGACGATTTCAAAATCATAACCCAATATCTTGGTTACCCATTTTTGTTGTTCTTCTGAAGATAGTATTTGTTCCAAGAAGTATTTAAGACTATCATGATCTATTTTGACCTTGAAGTGCCTACCTATTAGGTAAGGATGTCATTTCTTCAATCCATGTAGTATTTCCATCATTTCCTTCTCTTAAATGGGTTTGTGTAAGTCCTTTCCCTTTAGTGGTCGACTTTCAAAAGCTAGGGGCCTTCCTTATTGCATTAGGACAACACCAATTCCATTTCCTGAGGCATCACATTCCACAATAAAGGTTTTTGTGAATTTTGGAGTGGTCAAGATAGGAGCTTTGCACATCATCTCTTTAAGTTGTTCGAAAGCTTTAGTTTCCTTTGGAGTCCATGAAAATGCATCATTCTTAGTTAGTGTCATTAAAGGTGTTGTTATTCTTCCATAGTGCCGAACAAACTTGTTGTAGTAACCTGTCAAACCCAAAAATACTCTAAGATTCTTCAATGTTTTGGGAATCGGCCAATCCATCATGGCCTTAATCTTGTTAGGGTCTACCTTGACACCTTCATGAGATACAATATGACCCAAGTACCCTACCTCCTTCACTCCAAAGAAACATTTAGATGGTTTGGCATATAGTTGTTGCTCCTTTAGTAGTTGTAGCACCTTGTCAACATGTCACACATGATCCTCCCAAGACTTGCCATAGATTAGTATATCATCAAAAAATACTAACAAAATTTTTTGAAGGAAGGGCTTGAAAATGGAATTCATCAACCCTTGGAATGTGAAAGGTGCATTTGTAAGGCCAAAAGGCATAACCAAAAATTCACAATGGCCTTCATGAGTTAAGAATGTTATTTTTGGGATATCTTCTTCCTTCATTCTAATCTGGTGATACCCTGAACGAAGATCCAACTTTGTGAAATAGATTGCTACATGTAGTTCATCTAACAATTCATCAATGATGGGAATAGTAAACTTATCTTTAATAGTGATCTTGTTGAGCTCTCTATAATCTAGACACATATGCCATGAGCCATTTTTCTTGAATACCATTACCACCGGTGCAGAGTAAGAACTTTGGCTAGGTCTAATAATGCCAGCCTCTAACATTTCTTCAACCATGCGCTCAATTTCACTCTTCTGGGTATAGGGGTATCTGTATGGCCTGATGTTAGGAGGAACACTCCCAAGAATTAGGTGAATATCATTATCATGATTTTGAGTGGGTGGAAGACCTTTGGGAATATCTTCAAATACTTTGGAATGCTTATCAATGATCCCTTGGAGATATAGAGGAATAGATGGCTTAGATTTTTGAACATCTAGTGAGCATAGTTGTGCAATAACACCTTGATGCCCCTTTTTCAATAATTTTGTCATGCCATTAGAGATTATCACCTTACCGGGTTTCCCTGTGATACCTCTTAACTCAATTTCTTTTCTTTCCAATGACAATTTCATGAAAAGTTCTTGAAAATTAAAATCCATCGTTCCTAATGATTGTAACCATTGGATTCCTAGTACAACATCAGCACCACCCATGGGTATAGAAATCATTGGACTATTCATTACATATTCCCCCATAGTTAGATTGATCTTATTGCATTTTCCTGAGTAATTGATAGATCCTCCATCTGAATCATTACATGAAACTCTGTCACTGGATATACAAAGCAATTGAGAGATTTGGCTAATTTATAGTGAACAAAATTATGAGTACTGCTAGAATCAATTAGGACTATTACCTTTTTCTTTTTGATATATCCTTCAATCTTGAGGGTTTTAGGAGTGCTAATTCCAACCAATGCATTACACGATATCGTGGGAGTCAACTCTTCAGACAAAATTGCTTCTACATTTTCATCTTGAGATGGTTCATGTTCTTGTTCTTCTTCCTCTTCACAATATATGTAGAATAATTTCTTCTCACTACACTTATGTCCCTTACTGTACTTGTTGTCACAATTAAAGCATAAACCTTTTCTTTTCTTTCCTCCAATTGTTGAGGTGTCAACCTTGTAGGTTGAGGTGTTTTAGAAAAATGAGCATTATTCTCTCTATAGCTATTAGGATTGGTGCTTCTAGTAGCCATAGCCATATTTTTACTTTCAACATTTTTTGCCACCCTCAATTCATTCTCCAATGATTTGGGTTCCCAAAGGAGAACCTCGTGTTGAATGTTATCCTTTAAAGTTCCTATGAATACATTAATCAAGTGCTCATCTGGAATATCTGTTACCTTTATATTCAATCTTTGGAAGTTCTCAATGTGCTCTGTAACTGAACCCTTTTTCTTGAGATTTATCAATTGGCTAAAGAAGGTATTACTCCTTGTATCATCATAGTGTGCTATCATTTCTTCCTTGAAAATTGTCCAAGTGACAAGTGATTTGCGAGAATAAAGCCATCGATACCATACAAATTGATTGGGTTCTGAATATAAAGAAGCAATTCGTACCTTTTGTGTATGTGGCACATTATGTAGATCAAAGAATTGCTCCATCTAAAGTATCCATGTGATTGGGTCCTTGCCATCAAACTTCCTCATATGGATCTTAGGAATGTTGTTGGTCTTCAAGCCAAGGTTGGAGTTTCTCCATTCTTGATTCATCTTCCTTATGTCCTCATCATGAATTTCATGGGACAAATTTTCACTTTCAGGAGTCCTCTCTATTAGGAAATTTTTCATTCCTTCCATGATATCCCTTTTTAAACCATCCATCTTAGTATCCATTATTGCCTCCAATTTAGCTTTAGTTGAATCCATTATCCCTTGTAATTCATCTTTTGTCACTGTCTTCTTTTGTAATTCATTTATGTCCCTACACATTTCTTCACCTTCATCAAGAGTCCAAGTGGGACTTTCTGGAGGCTTATTTGGTGTATGAGTTCCCTTTTTGGGTGGCATGTTGGCCATGTATCACTTTTGAACCTTGATTTTGAGGTGGTTCTACTAGAAAATCTTTCTTTTGTTGTATCTCCAACGTTTCGGCCCTTATGGGTATGAAACTTTCTTTTTTGTAGTTCTCTGATATTTATTCTCTACAATGTCATAGGTCTGATCAAAATTGGACGTGCCAAGTGGATTTTATGGTAACTTCTTCACAACTTGTTGATTTTTGGCCTTTCCAAGAGATCTCACTTGTATAGCGTGCTCTGCACAAAATACTTGATATAAATTCTGAAACTTGTACCAAAAATACTACAGACTGTCCACTATCCAATGTAACTAGTCTTACTCAATTTGGATACTCTAGGAAGAAGTTATGTTTGTTTTACCTGGAACACCTTCTTGAGACTAGTCAATAGAACTAGTCAGATACCCTATCTTCCACATGGTGTATCTACAAATGTAAGATGACCCAGAAGATGAACTTTCTACCATAGATACCTTACTAATTTATGTGAATAGCCTCTGGATTTTAGGGTCTGAAATGTTACAAAAAAAATTTTATAGAAAAAATTTCACAATGATTCAGTTCAGGATGATTACAGAACCCCATATTGCATAGGCTATATCTCCGAAAGTATAAGGCCTCAGGAGCTGAAATTTTAACCCAACATACCTTGATTCATCTACTAAATATCCTTAAAGAAGTTTCTTTTGAAAAATTGTATAAAAAAAGTTATAGCAAAAATTCTAAGGTGTCTCAGATGTAGCAGTGAAACCCCAAGACCTTGAGCTTTGATACCATATGTTAAGAACCAAATATCAATATAGCATAGAAAAGCCTCAGAATAAGTACTCAATGCCTTGATAAAGAGAGAAATTCTTTTAATAAGCTTCTTCGAGGGGGAAACCTCCTTATGCCCACATAAATGTACAATTACAAGATGATTCCAAATGAAAATGTCTCCTTGGTATATATAGGAGACTAGGATGTATAATTACAACTAATGGACTGAAGCTGACATAAATAAAATAACATTACTCTTGTAATTTGCCCCAATTAAGGGGTAATGAGCCATTATTTAGGGCTTAACATCGATGGAGTGATCAACAATGTTTAGTGATATATTATGATGTAACTACCTTTTCAAAAATGATCAATCATCGATGGAGTGATTGGAGTTCAAAAAATTATTATGAAGTAGTGACCCTTTCAAAAATCATTGATCGTCGATGCAAAGAAATTTGTGAGTCGCCAATGAATGAAACAAGTTGATCGTAGATGGAGGGAAAGGATGATGATGACAGTAGTATTTCAGCTCAGATTCAGGTGAAATTTAAGGGGTATGTCCATAATAATGAGGGATACAAGAGTGTCTATGAGGGCCACTGGCTAATTCTACTTGAATTTTCCAAAAACTGCAAATTAGTGGTTTTTAAATATCAGGGTCATGCTCATGAACTAGGGCCAAGATACTTCTTATTTTTTTTACAGATACTTCAAAAAGTAGGCATGATGATACCTAGTTGGGAGTCTTCTGAAATTCTAAAGGATTTGGAGTGGAGGTGCTCAAATTGGAAAAAAAACCACTATTCCCTGGCACTTTTTTGGGGATTTTTGAAAATTTCAGAGGAGGAAAAGGAACCCTAGATATCCAATATAGAAAAAATTATTCAGTCAACATTTTATCTATAGATCAATAAAGAAAACTTTGTATTGAAGGAGTTTTTCCCAACTTTTCTCCATTTGAAAGATAACTAGTTTTGGCTAAAAATTCCAAGTTTGGAGAAAATGTAAAAGTGTAAATTCATCAATTCCTAATTCATACATAATTTGATAGGAGCGCCCAATTTCAAATATGAAAGTTTTTTTGTGTTCAAAATCATGAATCCTCTCTACACCTGATACCATTTTTTTTCTAATTCCTAATCGATTTTCTTCTACAAGTGAAAAAAAATGGTCTCTTAGATAAACTACATTAGTAAAAATAGTTTGCAAATGAGTAAAAAATAAAAACTTTATAAGGTTGTAACTTTTAGATTAGAACTTAGAATGAGGCATGAGTATAGTCATTGGAAAGATGATTCATATATGAATGTGTCTAAATAATCATAATTTGCACTAGTGCATTTGTGTTCTTCATCAATTGAGATGAAGAATGACCTATCACCTAATTAACAAAATATTTTCCATATGCTTGACTCTAACAAGTAATTCTGGCATGTACATATCTTGTATAATTACAGGTGTGGGCAAACCATATTTGATTACTATATGACGATTATAGCTATAGAGGATTCCCAAGGATCTTACATCCATGAGGAGAAGGTCAAAGGTTTACATGTGAGCATGGGAAATGTAGAGACCGAGTCCAATGGATATAGAATCAGGGTGGATCAAGTGAACTTGGTTGAGACAATGAAAAAATTGCAGAAAGAAGTACATAGCTAAAGAGATTACAATAAAAATATGATAACAATTCAAGAAGATCTATTATTGAGTCCGAATATGTTGTAGAGATAAGTAAATAAGGGCTCTGGCACAAAAAATAAAATAGTGTAAAGAAAGTAGAAGCATCCAGATCTCATGATAGGAGTGTTAGTATACATCATCATCATTCACCATGACACTCGATCAGAAGAGAACATGCATGTTCAAGGTCGAAGAGTATCCCAAGTGTGTCCCTTATCAAAAGACAAAGGAGGAGGTCTGAGTCAGATATTTTGCAATGAGAAATTATGAGATATTGGGAAGCTCAAGCCACCATCTTTTGAAAGAGAGAATAGGAAGGGAGAATATGCTCAAGCTTGATTTTTTGGCATGAGGAAATACTTCTAGTTTCATAAGTATTCATGAAATGTAGAATCCAAAATTTCAACCTACCATCTCAAGGAAAATCATCTATGTGGTGGGATCCGCTCAAACAGGTTAAGCACTTTATGAGAAGAGGACCTCATGGAGTGATTTAAAAAATTATTTTCAGAAGATATACTTGTCAGAGAAATATTATGACAAAAAGATGCAAGAGTTATTTGAAATCAATCTTGGAAGCATGACAATGGATGATTATGAGAGAAGATTCCTTGAATTTCTCAGGTATGTTGGCTTCATAAAGGATGGGAAAGTATAAATACAAATATTTTTTAGTGGCCTACATTTTTGCAGTGACAAACTCATTTTGATGAACCCACGAACCTGGAAGAATCCATAAGAAAATATAAGTATCCTTATGAATAGAGAAAAATAATACTATCTTTTCAAAAGTCATGTGATGATAAGAAGAGAGGCAATATGAACCAAAGAAACAAAGGATTCAAGACATATTTCATCAAGAATACCTCTCAAGTATATCAACAATAGTAGTCAACATAAGGTGAACATAGAATGACATATTCATTGGGGAAAAGGCGAATACAATATCCCATAAACTGTTATGAATGTTAAGGAGACCACATGTACAAGTTGTCCTCACAAGAGAAATAGGATGAGGACTATGCACACAATTTAGGAAGTTGATACACCGGATGATGTGGGGAGGAGCATGCCAAGGATTTGTGTATCCTTGTACAACATATAAGAATATTACCAATCCCATATGATTGAGATAGAAGGTAATATTGATATTCATCCCATAACGATTTTGATTGATTCTGCGGCTAGTCATAGCTATATAGATCGAAAAATAGTTGAAAGGTTTAAATTGAAGATATGTAAGCATGAAAAGTCTTGTCTAGTTTATCTAACCACTGGAACCAAGAGAAAAATAAGTGAAATTTTCAATAATTTCCCAGTAAGCATGAATAGAGTTCGCACTAAGGAATATTTGAACATCATACCACTTGGGTCACCTGATTTATTAATTTTTATGGATTGGTTGGAAACACATTGTGTTGTCCTAGATTGATACAACAAAGATTTCACATGACTTGATGAGGAAGTAAATTCAAGGATGGTGCAAGGTATTCCAAGACCTATATCCAACAGAGCGATTTCAACATTGCAGTTGAAAAGAAGTTTTAGGAAAAGGTGAAAGATAAATGCAACCCATATGGAAGAGAAAACAAAGGACAAGCATCCAATTCTTGAAGACTATATATTTTTGAAGGAATATGAATATGTGTTTGGGGAATTTCCAAGATTGACACCAAAGAGATATATTGAATTAATTCTCGGAGCTTCCCCAGTGTTCGAAATACATTACAGAATGGGCACACCAAAGATGAAAAAATTGCATATGGATCTAGAATAATTGTTGAAGAAGGGGTACATACGCCAAAGTGTCTCACCTTGGGGAACCCTAGTACTATTTGTGAATAAAAAGGATGAAAATATGAGGATGTGTATTGACTTAAGAAAACTTAAGAAGGATACTATAAAGAATAAGTATTGTATGCCACTGATTGATGATATTTTTTATCAACTAAAATGAGAAAATATATTTTCCAATATTGACTTGATATTAGGTTATCACCAAGTAAGAGCTAGAGAAGAAGACACCAACAAGAAAACATTCACGACAATATATGGCCATTATGAGCTTGTGGTGGTTCCATTTGGCTTGAAAAATGCATTAACTAATTTTATGAGTCTAATTAATGGAGTGTTTAGGGATTACTTTGACAAATTCGTCATCGTCTTCTTGGATGATATTCTTATCTACTCCAATATAGAGGAGGAGCATGAGAAACATTTGAGGATGGTGCTTCAAGTGTTGAGAGAGAACCAATTGTATGCAAAGTTAAGAAAATTCACTTTCTATGAAAGACAAATACATTATTTTGGCCACATCGTCTCAGAGCAGGGCATAGCGATAGACCTTGAGAAGAATTAAGAATTCAATAGTTGGCCAATGACAAAGAGTGTTTCAAATGTGATATCCTCTATGTGATTAGTTGGATACTACAGGAGATTCATTGAAGATTTCTCCAAGGTTACACATCCAATCACTTCACCACAACATAAGGGAACAAATTTTGAATGGACTACCAAATGTGAAGAGAGTTTCCAACATTTGAAATAATTATTGTCCAATGCACCTATTTTAAAGGTATCCAATCTAGATGAAGATTTTGTTGTGTGCATATATGCATACAAGGAATGGATTGGTGGATTCCATACACAAAATGGGCATGTCATATGTTATGATTCAAGGAAAATTGAAGAGAATGAAATAAATTATGATACCCATGACTTGAAATTGGTAGAAATAGTTCATGCCTTAAAAATGTGGGGCCATTGTCTCATGGGATGAAATTTTGAGCTAAGGATAGATCATAGCGGTATGAAATAATTGTTTAAACATGTTCGACAACACAGGTATTCCAACAGAGGACGAACACCTTCAGTAACCACTCACATAACCAGATCAAATATCAACACATTGGTGTTTTCACGTGGTAAAACCCCTACGGGGAAACATCCACGACCCCAGCCAACGTGACCACTTGGAGTAGTTTATTGATGCAAAAGAAAAATATTATAGAGATATTTTACAAGAGATTTTCTCATAATCAATCATTGGCAAATGACCCTCCATGATCTTTAAATAGAGATCATGGACCAATCAGGTGTTAAGCCACAGATCAACAGTCGTTAAGATCGAGGAGAGTATGAATTGTCGTATCACTCTATGTTGGAACATATCATGACTGCGGATTTCCTAACTACAAATTCATACTAAAGAAACACACTTTTACCTAACGACACATTAGACAAGTAGATCTTAACTAATTCCTAAGTGTTTAAATATCCTAACATCCCCCCTTAAGAACAACTTGGGATAGGATTGAAGGATTTACAATGGTGACACAATAGGAGAAGGAAGGAGGCATTAGAGCATATCCCCCCTTAATGACAACTTCCTGAACTCCTAACATAAATCAAAGTTTGGAAAACCTCGCTTCTGTAAGAGACTTTATAAAAATGTCTGGAAGTTGATCTTCTGTAGGACAAAAGAGCACTTCAATAACTTGATCATGAATGAGCTTTCTGATGAAGTGCATGTGTAGCTCGATGTGTTTTCTATGCTGATGTTGAATTGGGTATTTGGCGAGATTGATCAAACTTTGATTGTCGCACCAAAGGCTAGTCGGATGCTACTGCTGGAATCCAAACTTTGAAAGGATCTGTCGAAGCCACAAGGCTTCCTAACTTGCATTTACCACTGCTCGATACTCTGCTTCTGCTGAAGAAAGTGACATAGATTGTTGTTTCTTATAGGCCCAAGTGAAAGGTCCTAAACCAAGGCTGAAAACACAACCTATAGTAGACTTCTGATCATTAGGGTGACCGACCCAATCTAAATAAGTGAAACCAACCAATAAAGGAGTCCCCCCTGAACTCTAATGCATCCTGAACTGAACTGTACCACGAACATAGCGAAGTATCCTTTTAGCTGCTTTTCAATGGCTTTCATGGGGTGTTTGCATATACCGGGCAACAAGACCAGCAACAAAGGAAATACCAGGACGGGTATGAGTCAAGTATAAGAGGCTACCAATTAACTGATGGTACAGGGTGGCATCAACTTCGGGAGAAGTACAGGTGGCAGTAAGATTGACTCTAGATTGGAAGGGAGAAGCCATTGGCTTAAAATCATCCATGTGAAAGTGACGAAGAAGGTCACAAGCATACTTAGACTGGGAAAGAAAAATTCCTTCATTGGTTTGCAAAACTTGGAGGCCAAGGAAGTAGTGCAAAAAACCTAAGTCTATCATTTCAAATTTCTTCTTAAGGCTGGTTTTCACATAGTTTAAAAGTTTTGAGTCACTACCAATAAGGATAAGGTCATCAACATAAAGGAAAAGGATTATGAGATGGCTTCCTACTTTCTTGGTATAGACATTAGGATCAAAATGGCATCTAGAGAATCTAGTGGAAATAAGAAAGTTGTCCATTTTGGCATACCAAGCTTGGGAAGCTTGCTTTAGACCATAAAGAGATTTCTTAAGGCAACAAACAAGGCTAGATTCATTCTGGACATAGCCAGGCGGTTGTTCCATGTAGATTTCTTCTTGTAAATCTTCGTGCAAGAAGGCGGATTTAACATCCATCTGATGGACCTCCCATCTATGTGAGGCAACAAGGGAAAGAACAAGGTGGATGGAATTCATTTTGGCTACAGGGGAAAAGGTTTCATTATAGTCAATTCCTTCAACTTGAGAAAATCCTTTGGAAACTAATCGAGCCTTGTGTATTTCAACACTTCCATCTGATGCATACGCAGTTCTGTAGACCCATTTACATTTGACAAGTTTTCTTCCTTTTGGAATAGGTACAATATCCTAATTATCATTTTCCATTAAAGAACGATACTCTCCATTCATTGTTGTATCCCAATATGGATGACCTGAAGCTTTTGCAAATGTCTCTGGATCATGAGTTTCTGAAACTTGAGCCAAAATAGAAGAGGCTCACTGGAACTGTGAACGTGTTCGACGTTGATATGAAGGATCACCGACAAGATCACCATCTACTTCTTGTGTTGAACGAAACCATCTAGGAAGCAGTGGAGTTGGTGATGGTTCAAGTTCAAAGGACTCATCTGGAGGAAGGTGAGCAGGCGGAGGTGGATTTTCATCCTCATTGTTATCATCTGAATAATAAACCAGAATCAAAGAAGTCACAAACATCAAAGATGGATCACAGGCTGAAGAAGGCACAACCGCCAAATTAGGCTCATAGGCCAAAGAAGGCACAAACGCCAAATTAGGCTCACGGGCCAAGATATTTTCATCAAATTTAACATCTCTTCTAATAATAATTTCATTACAATGTGTTTGAAGAAGTCTATAACCTTTGACATATTTAGAATAACTAAAAAATATACACTTCTCACTTTTAGGCTGCAATGCTTTCCTTTTCTCATCGGGAATGTGAGCCCATGCTATACTTCCAAAGACATAGAAGTGACTTACATTTGGTTTAATTTTAGTCCAATATTCTTCTGGTGTTATATTTGTAAGAGCCTTTGTGGGAGTGCAATTTTACTATGTAATTTGCATAGTTGATGGCTTTCGCCCAATACTTTAGAATTAATCCCTTAGATTGGATCATACAATTAACCATTTCTTTTAATGTGTGGTTCTTTCTCTCAGAAACACCATTTTGTTGTGGTGTATATAGAACAATGTGTTGCATTTGGATTCCCTGTGTGGTGTAGTAACTTGTAAAATTATTGTTCACATATTCACCTCCATCATCTGTTCTTAACCTTTGAATTTGATGTCCAGATTGATTTTCTACAAGGGCCTTGTAGGCCAAAAACTTGTCAAAAACTTCGCTCTTAAGTTTTAAGAAGTAAACCCAAGTACGTATGGAAAATTCATCAATGAAAGTTAAGAAATACTTGCACTTGGAAAAAGAAGGAGAATAAAGTGGACCACACAAAGCACTGTGAATAAGTTGCAAATGACCCGAGGTGTGCCAAGAGGCATGTTTTTCAAAACTGTCCCGATGATGTTTTCCGAGAACACAACCGACACAAAAACCATCTCTACATGAAAAAAGAGGAAGACCAGTCACCATCTATTGATTATGTAGTTGTTGCAATGAGCGATAGTTTAGATGACCAAACCGGTCATGCCATTTACTTTTCTCAAGTCATCACTATGAGAAACAAAAACTGATGAAAAAGATGATGACCCAAAGTTGTCAAACTTGTACAACCTAGTAACATCATCAACAATTCCAGTTGCAAGAACATGCTTAGGATCTTTTAGATCCTATATTACAACTTGGTGAGGTGAAAAATTGATGGTTTTACCTTCACCTGAATGAGTGATTTGATATACTGATAGAAGGTTGCAAGAAAGACTTGGAACACATAATAGATCATTGAAATGACCATTTTCTACTTGAACTGTTCCAGATCCTTCAACACTAAGAGATCTATCATCAACAACAAATAATTTCTTGGTGTTACATTCATTTAGAGTAGAAAATATGTCTCTATCCTTAGTCATATGATAAAATGCTCTAGAATCAATAAGCCACTTATCAGAAGTAGAAGTAGAAGTTGTATTGAAGGAGAAACCAAAAGAAGAAAGTGCATGTCCATGAGAAGAAGAAGTAGTAGAATCAATATTGATGTTGTGCTTCTTCATTGTTGCTTCTAAAGATGGCATCTTCTTGAAACATTTGGACTCATCATGACCATCTTTATCACAAAAGTCACAATGTCTGTCAATCTTCTTATTTTTATATTTTTCTCCTTTGTCTCCATTTGAAGTAAAAGTTGTCTGAGTGGGTTTGGGACCCTTATATTGTGTGTTGTTGTGGCGAGGATGTTTCTTCTTGGGATTCTTGGGTTTATCTTTCTGTTGGGAAACTAAAGCTTTGTTGGAGGTACCTACAGTGTTGATCACTCCAAGTTGTACAAGCTTATCTTCCTCTCTAATCAAAGCAGCACAAAATGAATCAAGAGTGGGTTTTTAATAATTTTTCCCTAGAGCCTCTCTCATGGCATAAAAGGTAGATACAAACATAGAATATGCACTACCTAACTTAGAAATAATAGTATAGATGCAACACTCTTCCTCCATTTTTATTTTACATTGTTCACATAAAATTCTGAGTGTTCTAAACCTAGATAGATAGACTTCTCCAAGGAAAGAAAAATCACTTGGACTCAAGGTCAATGCTTTATTTTCTATCTGTTCTGCTTGAATAATATTGAGTTTACCAAACATAGATTCAATCTTTTCCCAAGCTTCTTCGGGGTCATCAATTTCTTGAAGGTGGTATCTTAAATCATGAGAGATGGAAATTATGATTATTCCACGTGATTCGTCACTCATATTATCCCATTTGGATTTCTTATCATCATCAGTGGGTTCTTTTTCCTTTCCCAAGGTAATTCGGTACAAGAATTTACTTCTTAATAAATCTTCCATATGAGATTTCCATTGGAAGTAGTTTGTGTTGGTAAGAAAAACATCAATTGTAGAAACCATATTAAATATGCAGATAATATGGATTTAAAATCTGAAACTGATGATCTGGATGGAAAGAGCTTGAAAATTTATGTGTTTTTTAAAAAAACGGCACTGAAAATAGACTTTGGATGTGAGAGTTATGCCCTTTAAAAAAAAGGCATAAATGGTAACCAAATGACCACATGATAGTGTAAGCTGCTTTATAAAGTAACCCACTTTTATAAAGAGAAGTGGGGATCACTTTTACAATGAAATTACTTTATAACAGAAAAGTTGCATGCAAAATAAATAACTCTAAAATCAAATATTAAAGCTACTTATAGTGATTTACTTTTATACTTTAAGTGAAATATGTTGGAAGGTTTACAGATGGGAGTAAGCTTGTCATTGATGGCAAGAACAACGATGGCAAAGATCAGCATCCGAAGTGGTGAAATCGCGAAGTAACGAAATCGCAAGGTGGACGAAATCGTGAAGCGGCAAAATCGCGAAGGTGGATGAAATTGCGAAGTAGCGAAATCACGAAGTGACGAAATCGCGAGAATATCTAGGCCGTAGGATCTGGGGTATCTACGAAGGCTCAATAGCCATTAGATATGGTGAAGCTACAAGGCAGATAAGTCCAAGAGTCATCCAACTCCCCAAAACTGTGAAGGAATCCTGGCCATCCATCGGGGACAGTCGTGGACCGTTGATCAAGAGGACGCGTGGCAGAAGATCGTCATTTCGCTGACTAGAATGTCAAAGACATGAAATGATCCAGCCTTTCACCTCTCGAACTCATGATATGCGAAATCGCAAAATAATATCAACTGTTAGATCGAGGCCAAATATGGACTGTTGATCAGGCACAACGAAGGCTCGTGGAGTTGCGAAGTCTCGATAAAATCTTGACTGTTGATCCAAGAGGGATGCGTGGCAAAAGATCAGATCATGTCAAAGACTCAATTTCGGGGTTTCGCGTATCGCGACTTGGAGTGATGAGAACCTCCATCACAGGAATCCTGAGATGCGAACTCATGATAAGACCTGGACCGTCAGATCACCAATGGTTCTAGACCATTGATCTAAGCTCCATCTCAGAGCGTTGCCTATCGCGACTTGGAATGACGAGAACCTCCATCTAAGGAACAACGAGATGCGAGATCGCGATAAGATCTAGACTGTCGGATCTATGGAGATTTCAACTGTCGATCAGACTTGATGAAGTTTATAAACTCGTGAAATATGAAGCGCTTTTTTGGCACAGCCTGTGGTCACCGCTGGTGGTCACGAGAAGGGAAGGAGTCAGTTCAGATAAGCTCCATTTCTGGGTTTCGGGGATCGCGACTTGGAGAGTCGAGATGCCTCATCTCCAGATTCATGAAATACGAAATCATGAAAGCGCTTTATGCATAAGCGCATGGTCTTAGACAGTGGTCACAGCATAGAAGAGCTGAAGAGAAGAGTACATGCATACAAGCTTCTTTTCAGCATTTTGGGGATCGCGACTTGGAAAGTCGAGAAACTTCACAACGGAATTAACGAAAAGGAGAAATGAAAAATTGTGAAAAACACGTTATGAACAAGTGCTTGGTCATAGCCATGGTCATATAAAGGAAGGAGCCATCACAAAAAAGCTCTATTTCAGAGTTTCAGAACTCGTGACATGGAGACTCAAGATGTCTCATCGCAGAATCTCCGGATTGCGAAAGTGCAAAATGGGTAAATAACGCAAGAAATCATCATAGTTAATCCAACGATGTAGGTGAACATGAGCACGATCGGAGGGCTAATGTTGATTCTCACAGTGTAACTGCTAGAAACCATTGATGGTTTCTACCAGAGGATGCGAAGAGACTTCTGTGTGATTTCCAGAGGAGCTGAAGAGTTACATGGAATCTGCCAGTGGAATGAAGACGATTCATGGAGGAAATTGACAACTGGATGAGGATTGGAGCTCATAACTGAAACATAAAGGATGAGCTCGACTGTAACAGAGAAGACAAAAAGTCTCAACTGCTAGAGAGAAAAAGGAATCTCGGCATAACACCTAGTGATGATAGACACAGGGGTTCAACTGCCAGAGAAGCTGAAGGGTCGCGATGATGATCACACAGAGCACTTGAGATGTAGAGGAGATTGGCATGGTATGAGCATGCAGAGGAATGGCGAATATGGCATGCATAAGATGCACAGAAGCTACATATACGCGGTACAGAGAAGAGATATGGTTGTTGTTTTTGAGTTGTTGTGGTTGTTGTTGTTGAAGGTGATTCATGCGTGAAGGAGAAGGGAAGTGTAGCAGCTGAATTGAACAGAAAAGGAACTGTGCAGTGAATGGACATGGCGCATAGAGCATAAAAGGCAGAAGAACAGACAGCACAAGTCAGGTGTGCATGAAGGCAGTGAGGCAGACAGAGCAACGAAATGCAGTAGAACAATGATGAGACTGGTAAGTTGTTATTGAACACTATATCATTGTAATAGGTTTCAGTATTTCATATTCATAATCCAGGGTGGTTGGGAGGTGATAGGGAGGACTGGTGTCCTCAGAGGTTCAAGTGGGGGCTTGAACAGAGGGAGTTGGTTCTTCCTTCTAGTTGGTGCTAGGGAAACCAGGGAGTTGGTGATTCCTTCTAGTGGGTGCTAAAGAAAAATAGAGAGTTGGTGCTCTCAGCAAGTTGCAACTTGCAACACAGAGATTGTAGCCTCACAATGAGTTGGTGCTCATATGTATGATAATGTATAGAATGTAAATAATACTTATCATATAAAGAAGAATATATGTTTACCCTGTATGGGTTTCCTTGGGAAATATCTGTCTCTGTGTTTCTCATATATGTGACTGATGCTGAATGTGCCATTTTTTATTTCCTTGCATTATTGTCATCATCATTGAGTGCCTTGTAAATATTTTAAAAGAAGCATAATTGTTTAAGCACGGTAACAACTGATTCACCCCCCCCTCTCAGTTGTCCAACAAAATACACATTACAATTTTAGCATGAACTTTTTCAAAAGAAAGTAGCAAAAGAGAGACTTGAACTCAAGACCTTTTACTTAATAATGAAACTTTTAACCAAATGATCTAGCAAAACATATTGTAATGCTCAGAAGGAGGATTGTGTTTGTTGTTGTTGTTGTTGTTGAAGATGGCCTTGGAGAGCGTGCTTAAAAAAAACTATTTTCGTTGAAGATGACCTTGGAGAGCGTGCTTCAAAAAAACCTATTTTCACACAAGAAAAAAAAATTGCTTCTCGATGACAACAAGGGTTAGATCTCGATTAGCATACCCGGAAGATGCACCTTTGCCTATTTGTTTCTGAATTGCCGAGATCACACAGGGCATGGGGAAAAGAGAATACGCATATCTAAAAGAGTAGAAACCTGGAAATAAATAATACAAAACCGAAATAAAACCAAGATACTACTCTGCAAAAAATTTAAAAAATGCGTATTCAAGCTTTATACCTCTGAATCTAACTATAATGGTCGTATCTTGGGCAAACATAACCCTTTTCGAGTGAAACGAAAAGTGTTCCTTAATAAAAGGCATGCTCTGGATGTAATGGAATAGTCCTCTTAGCCCAAAAACATATGGAAATGACAGAAAATGGAGATGAGAAAAATTGGCTTCACGATCTCGATCTACAACAGGAGCGGGTCTTCAAATAGGCTCGGATACCATGTTCAAAAACACAGGTATTCCAACAGAGGACGAACACCTTTAGTAACTACTCACATACCTAGAACAAATATCAACACACTGATGCTTTCACGTGGCAAAACCCCTATGAGGAAACACCAATGGCCCCAACCAACGCGACCACTTGGAGAAGTTTATTAATGCAAAAGAAAAATATTACAGAGATATTTTACAAGAGAGTTTCTCACAATCGAGCATCAATAAATGACCCTCCATGTTCTTTAAGTAGTGATCATGGACCAATCATGTGTTAAGCCACGAATCAATGGTTGTTAAGATAGAGGAGAGTATGAACTGATAGATCACTCTATGTCGGGAACATATCGTGACCGTCAGATTTCCTAAATACAAATGCATACTAAAGAAACACACTTTTACCTAACAACACATTAGACCAAGTAGATCTTAACTAACTCCTAAGTGTCTAAATATCCTAACAAAACATCCAACATTGAATGCTAAACAAACTAGATGGATGGAATTTCTCAGTGAATATGACTTCAACATCAAGAACATAAAGGGAAAATAGAACAAAGTGGTTGATGCAATTAGAAGGGTGCATGAAATGCATGGTACAACCATAATAATGTACAATTTAGATTTAAAAGATAGAATTTTAGAAGTTGTAACAACATACTAACATTATGTACAAGTTAAATAAAGTTTACAAGAGGGAAACACACAACATAAATAAAACTATTACAATATGGAAGAAGATGTAGTTCTCTTATACATGAGTAGAGTTTATGTTCCTAATTACCCGAAATTGAGAAATTAAGTTTTAAAATATATGCACAACATACCATACATTGGACATCCAGGGTATGAGAAGACAATTGCAACAGTAAGAAACCATTACTTGTGGCCTTGAATGAAGAAGGATGTGACATGTTAGATAGATAGGTTCGTGTCCAGTGTCAAAAGGTGAATACTGAGCATAGGCATCCACTATGATTGTTACAGCCATTACCCATTCTTGAATGGAAATGGAAGGTAGTTATACTAGATTTTATTACTAAGTTGCAAAGAACAATGTGACATAAATAAATGCACACCCAGAAAACTTGACACAAAGATTTTTGGTCGAAATTAAACCTTGGAAAAACCCACAAGGGGAAAACCAGTAAGAGAGGGGAGGCTTTTATTATTTAGAGCTATGAGAAGGAATTTATTACAACTGTCATCTTCAGAAAATAAATACACATACTTATATCATTTTAAGTGTCCACACAAAGCCTAGGAAACCGTGCCAACCAACACCTTCATTTTTGTGCTAAAAAATATGTACATAGTACAACTGTTAGAACATTAAATATTGTACAATATGCCTTGAAATTTGTTCCTGTGTGCTAAGAGAAATTTCTAGAAATGTGTGGTTGTTGTCTTCATCAATTTATGTGCCCAAACCACTCAAAAAATTGAGCATCCATGTTCCTCGATTTCTATGCTACTTTACTACATTACGGTCTACTCATAACCCATATGGTACGACCTAGTACTTGTTGTTCCTTCCTCCTCAATTTCTTTGCAACAAACTTGTCTTGGAATTCGTGCCTCTTCGAGGAAACTTGCCTCTCTTCTCAAGCTCGACTTCTCTCTCTCTCTCTCTCTCTCTCTCTCTCTCTCATGTGCTCTCCAAATCTCATGAGGAATGCCAAAGTGAGGGGTGCCTCTTTCCTTAATTCAACTCAAGGAGGAAATGTGAAGAGTCTCATGATCCAAGAGCTGAGATTTGATCTTGAGTCTCTTAAATCAATGGTGGTGATTTAATGACTTTTAGGTCACCCACTTCACAAACATTACAAAATTCACTTTTAATTTTATCTCTCATAAAATTAATGCACTAGTGACCACATTGAACACTTTTTCACCCCTAAACGCTTAAGTGATGAGAAACATTTTTCCTTGATACTTTTTAATTAATTTAACATGATCATCTTCATCTTCACCGTGGTACCGATCATCACTTATTTGTGTTGAAAAACATAACAAGTGCCGATGGCCTTGGCTTCCAACTCGTTACGTTCACCTAGCCCAAAACAATTATAAGAATGCCTTAATCAATGTAAAGGAAAACATGAAAACAAAAAAATATCACGATGATCTCTATAACAAATTCCCTAACAATTTTTTCTTGAAATTACAAGAACCCAAACACCACAGATCTCTAAGACAAATTCCCTAACATTTAGCTTCTTGTGCTCATGGTTATACAAATTATCCAAACAAATATTTCATGGTAAACATGTTCAGGTTATACAAGGACGAAAACATTACAGGCTCAGGTTGGATATGCGATCTCATTGCACTGCATTTTTTTTTTAGAGTAGGTTAACTTGGGATCAATCTTCTTTCCCGAGTTTTATTTTTCAGGAAAAAAAATGGGCCTGAATTCAGCTAGATTTTCAGGGGTAATTTAAGTTTCTCATGGATCAAAGTTCCATGCATTTCAGAACCGTATCTCAGGGATTTTGCCCTATTTTCAACCAATCAGAAAATCAATCAAAATTCTAGATTGACCAAAAATTTAAATGTAAACCAACAAAAAAAAAAAACCTGCGAGAAAAATAACTCGGAAGAAAAGATTACTTCCGAGTTAGCCCACATCGTGTTTTTGCAGAAAAAAGTGAACAAGTGTATAATATAAAACTTATAAAATGATAAATGCGACATGTGTGTTTACAACGACAATTCACTGAAGGCACTAACAATCGTGGCAGGTGCAGTTACAGTTAAAGGCAACAGGTACTTCTATCCACACTTCATTGAAGGCACAATCGCGGCAGTTTTAGAAATTTAGGTATTAATTTACTTTAAAAAAAACTAGAGATATGGGTCGAATTCAACAATTGAGATATGGATACGCGAGATCTTGAGGTGGAGGACCAGGGGCGGGGTAAGTAATAAAATATATAAGTAGAATTTATATTTAATTAAGTTTATTTGTTTTTTTTTATATATTTTATAATTAATTTTTTAATTAAATATATTTAATTACTCATGTATATTTATTTATTGGAAGTTGCTACATTTAGTAGGTTTTTATGTTTTAATGTATTTTTTTATGAATATGATTAAATATAGATAAAATATTTTTGATAATCACAATTTCATATATAAATAAATGTACATTTGTAAATAGATACATTTAATAAGTTTTTAATTTTTAATGTATCTTCTATAAACATGACTAAATATGGAAAGAATATTCTTAATGATCACAATTTCACATATTCATATTAATAATTAAGAAATTATTGTGCTGGCCAGATTTAACTGATTCGAAAAATTTTCATTTAATTGTTATTATGTCAAATGTGAAGGGTGACCTGGCTTACTTTTCATTTTAGTTTTTACTTAAGATTAATTTGTCAAGCTTTCTATATGTATGCCAATCCTTAAAAATTGTTTTATGGTTTTAGAATTCTCTGCATCAAATATGAGCTTCAAAACACTTGATACATTTGTAGGTAGATAAGTTCGAAATGACATGCTAAATATTGCCGATGGAATTTGTAATTGTTGTAACTTTTTGTCTTACTGTTAGAGATCATATATTTAAGAATATCTTGTAACATTCAGAGTTTCATGTTTGTTTTTAACATTTTTGTTGGAGGGCATAGTTTCATGTTTGTTTTTAAGATTTTGTTGAAAGACATAGTCATTGTAGAAGGAGATTTGTTTTTTGTCGAAAGGCATAGTCGTTGTAAAAGGGGATTTGTTTTTGAAATTGTTTTATTTTTAAAATAGGTTTCCAATATGATAAAAAAAAATGTTACAATCATAAATGTATATGATTATTGATGTTGAATCACCATTACATTTCTTAATCAGTTTATGTTTTAAAAAAAAATCTATTTTATAAGAAAAATAATTCATTCAGATTATCAATGTTCAGAATAAATGCATCAACACCTCAATCAAGTTATTGGGTTTAGCATTCACTTAGCTCTGGACAACTCCAATGGCACTGGAAAACGATTTGGACACTTGCTGTTTATTGTTGAACTGCAGGATCCAGGGTCATTATGGCGTCAACCTCTAGGATTTTGACCTTACCCTAAAGGGTACCCAAAGAGTAGATGTTGGTCCAGAGATAAAAGAACTTATAGCCATGTTACGAAAGGATTATAGTTCAATATTTAGTAACTCCAGAAATTGCAATCTTAGAATAATAGATGTAGTTGAAAGAGCAGAACAAGCATGTAAATTGAAATTTTCTCATAGGGAAGTGTTTACAAAAAGCATTTTCAAGAGAACAACTTTAAAAGCTCAGACAAGAAATGCGTATGGTAAGTTTTTTTATAGTTTTATATTTTTGAGTTGAAAATAAAACATAGTATAACTTTTTTATGTTTCTTTATATGGGAGATAATTTTTTTATTCTACATTCAAATTTTAAACCTTGACTATCTTATCTAATTAAATTCTCTAAATCCAATCACCCTAACAATATTTGAAAATAATAAATAACTTTACAACATTTTATTTCAATTTATTTAATCTTTTGTTTCAAATGCATACATAAATACAACAAATTGGGTCCTCTATAACATCTCCTTGAGGTCACATAACTTTTAAAATATTAAAAAATAAATCAACCCTAAATCCAATCCAATAAATTGGGTCCTCTAAATCCAATCACCCTAACAAATCCAATCACCCTAACAATATTTGAGAATAATAAATAACTTTACAACATTTCATTCCAATCTACTTAATTTTGTATTTCAAATGCATACATGAATACAACAAATTGGGTCCTCTATAACATCTTCTTGAGGTCACATAACTTTTGAAGTATTAAAAAATAAATCAACTGAAATTTTTAACAAAATTAAACCATCAACATTATTAATATAATTAAAGTTTTAACTTGTTTTTGTTTTTCATAAGTTTATAAATAATTAAAAGCCATAAATATAATTAAATATAATTAGGAGAAAGAATGATAAATATCTCAATAATATTTTGTTGTGTCTTTGTAATTTTCATGTCAACAACCTTCCTATATTTAAGTGTACATGCAACCTTCTTCTAGGTTCTTAAAATGCTGATGTGGTGGGGCCTTATTTCTCCAAGTGAAGTATACCATTTATCATTTCGTTGTGCAGAAGTCCTTAATTCCTCCTAGATTAGTCTCAAACCTAGAAAGCTACATAAATTATTTAAACCGAGAGTTGGGTCTAGGAACTAACTTTTGCAAGGTAATATAATGTAGAATCTTGAATCTTCCTAGTTATCGAGACCCAAAACAAATGTGGAATCTAAAGAAACCCCCTTCTTAGAGTCCTTAATGTCGAACATAAGCTAATTTTGAATTACTACCAACTAATTTCATAAATTGCACAACATTTCCGTATGGCGCAACCATAATTTTTCACATGTCCTCATAGTACCATTTTCTTATGCTATAACTTTCATCGTACGATCTAATTTGTCCATGTACTTTTCCACCTTGTATCTTTATTGTCGTCACATGAATGTGACATCCTCTAATATTATTGTCACCACATGGATGTGACATCCTCTAATATTCCAAGTAGCACTCAGTCCTTAACATTATTGTAGTGAAGTAAAACTTACAACTCATGTGGAAGACTTGGACTCTACCAACCTCATTGGCTTTCTCATCAAAATTTTGAAGGCTATTAAATTTATGGAAGCATAATTCTTTGAATATGCATAGAATTCATGGAAATAATTGATTAATCTAATCAAGTGTAACATATCGCCTATATTCAACATGTGTGGAGACTTCTTAGACCATAAATACAATGAAACAAATTTACCGAGTTATGTGAATATGAAAAGTAATAGAATGATATTAAACATGGTGTTCATATGAATACAATTCTATGAAATATCGAAGAACTAAGAAACCAATCCCTTAGAGATTATGTATTAAAGATGATTATCATATATTTCTAGGAAATTATAAAATTTGTAACACAAAAATTGAAGTTTTGTAATGTCCCTCAAACACTATAATAATTAAGTATGGTTATATCATAAATGAAGTGTGTGTCTGCGTGCAAACACATGTGTATATGGTCACAATCATGTGTACACAATAATATCAAGTTTTAATTATTTTCATGCAATCAATGTGAATTCTATTATAGTTCTT
>ML790185.1:203200-261571 GCA_009831015.1 Picea engelmannii | reverse complement strand
TATTTTAGCATACTTAGAAAAAAAATCCATCTTTCTTGAATGTCATCGAGAATTGATTCATTTACAAAAACTTTGGACAAAGAAAATCTTGTTTCGTTGCATTACTACTTGTCCTAGGGTTTACAACTTTCATGTAGAGTTTTAGCCTTTTCTTTTCCATCTTGCTAGTTAACTCTTTCCCATCTTTTATCCCTTTCTTGTTTTTTTGTTAGATTAGGTCTTCTATTTAAAATTGAAACACTTTTCAAGTTAGATAAAAGAATCTCCCTTTCTTCTTAGTACTTATCTTGTTTATTTGTCTTTTCAATTTGAAAGTACATTCTTATTTAATCCTACTTCTTAGATAGGTCAATGTATAATATTATACTTGCATATATGAATATTTCCATGCTTCTTTCTCCCTTGAAATTTCATTAATATAAAGAAAAGGTTCCATTTACTTGAGTACTTGTCCTAGTTTTAGATTTCTTTTCAATTTCAAGTCTCATTCATTGAAAATACTTATTTCTCAAAGCATTTTAGTTTGAAGTCAAGAACACCAGTCATGCACCAACTTGACACCTTAATCTTATTATTGGTTCTTGAACCCAAGATCAATCTTAAAATAGACCACTTAAATTAACACACTTAATCCTCCCTTGGGTCGAAGAGAATCGTGTAGTTAATTTATGGTTATGGGGATAGACATCCAAATAATTTTCCACAACCATTTCACATTTGAAACATAGTCATTGCCTTTTAGGGAACCTAAAATCATTTGTATTTCATATGGCCACTTGAGACCTGTTTAGAAACATGAATGCTCTTAAAAGTGGATAATTTAGAGGTTAGGACCAAAGGTTTGATAGAGACTCCTATCTCTTTCAATACTAAATATCCCTAGATAATTTGATTTCATATTCAAGTCAAGGTGATGGGTTCCATGTATCCATGAATAAGTAGATTAGTGGCTATTCTACTAGGTTTCTTACCTGGGTGGTTCTTGCAGGAGGGATGACACTCAAGATATATTTCTATTGGAAATTGGGATTTCATCATCCTTTATCTCCTATTTATAACTATCTCATTCATACCTTCACTCATTTACACATGGGATTTCATCACCTCTCATGCTAGTTGTTCATAAGGCCCTTTTCCATAGTTGTTTCAACACTCTTATTTTATCCATTAAATTAGTGTTTTTCTTTGATAGGATGGAAGATTCAACTAGACCATCCATATTTTGATTCAAACACACTTAAAACCACCCTAAGTAAATTATGTTATTGTTAGATCATTTTTATTTCTTGATCGATTTCTTCGGTGACTTTATATTTTGATAGATTGATTGCCTTTAAAGGTAGATAATTACACCTAGGGATCATTGTTCCTGCAAGGAGACTCTCTCTCCCTTGAGTATTCTTCAATTTTTCTTATATCCTACTCAACAAGTTAATGTTAATCAACCTATCCCTTCTTTGGGCTCATTACCCTTGAATTTAGGAAGTTCATTTTCTTCAGTTTTTAAACCCTCGTCCAGTTTGATTGGTTTATGTTCACCTAACCTGAGTACTACATTGGTTATCTCCATTGTGGGAACTATTATTAACACTAATTAACCTTAAATGCAAACCCAACTTAATTTACCCTATATGATCGGGTTGAATCTCACTAATTTGAACAATATTATTAATGATCATATTCAACATAATGTCACTTGGTTAGCCATGCTGAGCAAACTACCCTCAGATATCCCAAAATTTGAGGGCCATGATAGAGAGGGACTTTCCAACAGTAGCATGACATTAGAAATTTGGTG
Source organism: Picea engelmannii (assembly GCA_009831015.1). Classification (NCBI taxonomy): domain Eukaryota; kingdom Viridiplantae; phylum Streptophyta; class Pinopsida; order Pinales; family Pinaceae; genus Picea; species Picea engelmannii. Next base: position 259,773 of record ML790185.1, on the reverse strand, counting down.
ATTATCTAATAGCATCATGGATGAATCGATTAGATTGATTTTTTTTCAACATACTCTCATGTGTGTGTCCAACAAATCGTACATTGATCAACTAGCTCATTAATTCACCACAATGTAGGGATTGAGATTCTCACCAATTTTGGTTAGACTATGACCACCTGTATTACAAATCATATCCATGAATGGTGTAGATGGAACAAATTGTGTAAAGTTGAGGTTAATGATAATTCCTTACGGAATAGTTCTTGAAGTCCTCACTTCATCACATTTCCAAGGACACGATCATGTCCATCCCAAATACTGAAGATGGAGTCATTCGAAAGGCACAATAGTATTACCTCAAATATACCCAATCATGGTATCTATACACAATCCTTCTTGATGCCCCTCACTCTCGCTTACATGAATTTTGATCATCAAGGGATTCCCATAGAACTGATGTTGTGATTAGGTCTATGTCACACCACCATCAATACCCTAATCCTCATATACCTAGTGGGTATGCTACCCCATATGGTGGGGTCAATACCTCATATTTATTGTCTCTTATAGGGTGTCCTTCGATACATTACAATTATCCTAATCCCGCCATCATATTCTTCTCATTCCACATATCAAGTAAGCACTAGTACCTCATATTTAGGTCCCCCCTACACAACAACACATACATGGTCACACTTCTATTAGTTATTCTTGCAGTTGAGTATCCTTTAAGCCATATTATCCCTTTCTTGTCCCTATTTCAACAACTTCAGTTCCTTCAATCATAATTCCAAAACCTCATGTTAATGTTGGTCAATGTGCACCGCCTCTTCAAAGGTAGGTGTATGCTAAACTAAATGTATCCAACCACCCACCCCCGAAAAAAAAAGGGGGGGCAGGGAAAATAACATTACTAACAAAAAAAACCAAGGTAAAAAAAAATACCAAGAGAAACAACCCAATCAAATATCGGGGAAAGTAGAACACCACAAATCAGGGTCAAGGTAACAATCCCCAACCAAAACAAGGGAAGGAACTTAAATTTTTCATGAATCATCATTTCTCTATTTGTGGTTTCTATGGAAATTACACCCATGGTTTTCCTAATATGTAAACTACCAAGGATATTCCACTGGAATAGATCATCACAATAGATCTTGTATTATGATGAAATGTTTTATTATGTATGTTTATTTCCTTGGATCTCAAATTTATTTTTACTAGTGTATTCTTGAAATTAACAAAATAACTAAAATACTAAAAATGAAAGAACACGAAATGAAAACACCATCCACACAAATGAACATAATATGTAGCCTAGGAAACCCAATATGGTATAAAATATCGCTAGAAGGTCAGGCCTATTTCCTACTCTCTTTTCTTTAGTCTTGAAATGCAAATACAAAGAAAGGGGCACTCACTATGGAGTTGCCTTTAACACTATGGCCTGAATGGTTGCTGCATAATATTCTACCTCTTTTATTATGCTCTAAAATCCCACCTATATAATCTATTCTCAATTATGGAACAAGTACAATGCTAAAGAATGTAACCCCTTCTCCTCCTAGTAGCCTAGTATTTAACATAGCTTAATCGTTGTCCATGGTTAGATTTTTTACATCCTCAACCCTCAATTAGTGATTTTTTTTACCTTATAGAATATTATTTAAAATGCTTGAGTAATGGGGGTTGATGTGGAATCCACTTCGTACCATGGTGGTGAACATGGTAGGTTAACTTGGGGATGGCATAACATCCACATATGAGCTCTGATTGAGATGATTTCCACAATGTTGGAAATCTCTCAGTGCATAGAACAACGTCAAGGGGATACAACATATGATAAAAAAAAATTGACCCTTAATTTTTTCATTTGATACCTCAAAATGTCTCTAGAAGGTTCTGGACCCAAAATCTCCTATAATTCTCCTAGGTCGAACTCCAATTGTAAATGTACATATAGGCTAGTGAGTCATGATACTTTGGGGCTGTGTTCATTCGTATGTGTTTTGAGGCTAGAGTGCCTATGTGGTTATTAGGCTCAGAAGTCTCGATGTTAAAAAGTCTTGTGAGCCTATCTTTGTAATATGTAATCAAACTAGATGATATTAATAAAATACATCACTGCTGCAGAACCAATTATACGAAAGAGTATGGGGGATAGAACTCCACTAGAAGGGAAAGAACTGTTACAAGGAAAATCTCTCTATGGTGTGGGGTAAACCACAATAGACGGAATGACACACATAAATCAAATCTAATCCCAAATATGCTATATAAATGAAATTATAAAAAGACAAAGCCAAGGGCCTACCACGTTTCGATGTTCAATGAAGACCATTGTTGAGCACACAACTCAAAGTTCTATACCTGCAACTGGTCATAAAAAACCAAGATACGCAAGCATATATTGATAATATATAATGTTACCATATAGATTAGCATAATCCATTAACATACATGACAAATACTCCCATGCAATAATAATTCAAATATTTGCAAGATATCAATTGGAAGAGAAAAGAGTATTTCTATCAAAATAATTAGCAGAAGTATATAGGTGACAAACTTTTGTAACGACACATATCGAAACCGAGAAACTAAGTCCCTCTAGTTGGGCCTCCACCAAAGGTAAGCTCATATAAAGGAGACAATGATTTTCTCCATAACAAATAAGGAAGAGCTTGGGAGTTGAACAAGGAGTTCATAATTTCAAGGACAAAGGGATGCAGACTCAATATGAAGAGAAATTTCTCCAGAGTGTCTTTTCTCTCAAAGTTGAATTGTTTTCTCTCCTCAAGGCTTGTATATGGCTCAATTTATATCCTTCAAATGGAACTGAAGGGTTGAGTCAGAGCATTTCCAGTATATGCAAGGTCAAGGATCATGGATCTCATGACATGGCATGGAAACCTGACATCATTTTTAATTTTGAGCACCAAATTCAATGTACGCGAGTTGTAGTGGAGAAACCTACATATACGCTTGTTGTCTAACTGATAGGGCACGTATATGTGGAAAAATGTGGTTTTTTGGCTCTAGAAGGTACAAAAGGGGACATCCCATTTTGTACCTTCTAGAGCCAAAAAAACACATTTTTCCACATATACACCCCCTATCAGTTAGACAACAAGTGTATATGCAGGTTGCTCCACTACATCCCACATACATTTGGTTTGGTGCTCAAAATTAAAAATTATGTCGAGTTTCCATGTCATGTCAGGAGATCCATGATCCTTGACCTTCCATATACTGGAAATGCTCCAACTCGGCCCCTCAGTTCCATTTGAAGGCTATAAATTGAGCCATATCCAAACCTTGAGGAGAGAGAACAATTCAACTTTGAGAGAAAAGACACTCTGGAGAAATTTCATTTCATATTGAGTATGCATCTCTTTGTCCTTGAAAGTATGAAATCCTTGTTCAACCCCCAAGATATTCCTTCTTTGTGATGGAGAACCTCATTGTCTCCTTTATATGAGCTTGCCTTTGGTGGAGGATTGAAGTGGTGGAGGCCCAACTGGAGTGACTTAGTTTCTCGGTTCCGATATGTGTCGTTACATAAGTTTGCCACCTATATGCTTCTGCTAATTATTTTAATAGAAGTACTCTTTTCTCGTCCAATTGATATCTTGCAAATATTTGAATTATTATTCCATGGGAGTATTTGTCATGTATGTTAATGGATTATCATAACATATATGATAACATTATATATTATCACTATATTCTTGTGTATATTGGTTGTTCAGGACAAGTTGAAGGTATAGATAGTTGAGTTGTGTGATCAACGGTGGTCTTCATCGAACGTCTAGATGAGGTAGGCCCTTGGCCTTGTCTTGTTAGAATTTCATTTATATATCATGTTTGGGATTAGAGTGGATTTGTTAGTGCCATTCTGTCTGTTGTGTTTTACCCCATGCCATAGAGATATTTTCCTTGTAACAAGCAGGCTAAGATTCTAGGAAAGGGGGCTAATCCAAGGGGGATTAAGCCCAAGGGAATATTATATTAATATTTACTAAATTCCAAGTTATGGATATATTTGTATCCTCAGTTCCTAGGAAGAGGGGAACGTACCACAAGTGGATCCCAAGGAAGCTCCGAATGTGACAAGTGTCAAGTTGGGAAAATGAAAATATATTGTTGAGAGATTATTGTAATTCTCAACTTTCCAAATCATTATTCCCATCATTCTCTCATGTTCACTTTTCCATCTACCTTCCATACCTGCATTTGGGGAAGCTTGGGAGATTTTTAGAGGATTAACTTGAGAAATAGAGCTAGAGAGGTGGGTTTTCAAGCTCATGAGCATTCTCTCTAGGTGAGAGGACTGTTGGGAATTGTTTTCCCAAGGTTCCAAGCTACAACTATAGGGCCTTTGAGACTTCATGTCTGACATTTTTTTGAAGCCTTAGAAGGGAAATGGGGCAGTCGAAGGATGGCGCAGTCGTGACCCTCGCAGTCCAACTGCTCTCACCAGGACCTTCTTCGTCTTAGGCCCGAAGAGCTATGGTGCCCTTCAAATCCCGTATCGGGACCTTTTGTCACCCACATGACACTCTATTGATCTCCCGGTAGTCTTCTCGGGAAATCGGGTTTCACGATATCGCGGAACCTATGAGCACGTTCCTCGTGCTACTCAAAACACCGAAACCCGATGGTCAAAGGGTCAACGCTTCCGCTCCTGTCAGGGATATCCCTATCGGGAAATCGGCAGTTATGTTGTCGTGCGCCACTGTCTTCACAAATCCCTGAACCCCGAACTCCGATATGCACGTGCGCTAATTCCTCGCCACGTCACCTCCTCTCTCCGTTATATCGGGAATCGCGAGATCGTGATTTCACCGGTCGCACTTCCTTTTCCTTAGAAAACCCTGAATGTCGAATCCCGACTTCCCGGGATCTCGTGCCACCTGTCCCCCTAGCGATCAATGGCTCCGATTAGATCGGGAAATAGCTAATCGCGATTCCAACAACTATGAAACTCTTTCCTCCGGGAAACCCGATAGGTCGAATCCCGATGGCTCTTGGTTCTTTCAGCGCCTACGGGTTAAATTCCTCAGAACTTCTCCAAGATCTGACGGTCGGCGGGATTTCGCGAATCTATCCTGTGAACCCTGGCCGTTGATTCTCCTCCTTGAGGATTTCTTCTGCTTCAAAGCTTCTTCCGGCTCAAACCTTCTCCTGGGTCCTTCTCCCAGGAATCACGAAGGAACTATCCCTCTTGAGCTTGTCAACTCTGACTCCCTCAAAGACTTTGCCCACGCTTCTCGCACTCGACCTCCAACAGCTCTCGAAGTGTTGAATTCTTCCAGACTCTATGCACTTCCTGCAACAACAATCCTTAGCTCTCTCTGCTCAAATTCACAACTGAGACTTCAAATTCATCATGCACTTCTCCTGCACGACTCTGCCAACACAAACCGACTTCTGGGTGAATGAGAGCAAGAGTTTAACTGTCGAACCTCATCAACACACTTTATGTGGATGAACTCCACTGCACTCTATGCAGGAATCTCCTGGCTCAAACAGAGAAACAATTGAAACTTATTCTCTTCTCTCTCAGACTTTAGGTTTAAATCTCTGAAATCACATGCACAGCATATTCGAAAGCAAATGCATACAAAGAAAACATTCAGACGAGAGCATATAAACAACATACACAGAGAAACAACACCAGTCATGAAATTGAATCAAAAGCTCTCTTCTATTAATTCAATCTGTACATGGGTATTCTTCACAAGTTCTCTGCTTGCCCTTCTCTTCTTGCTCCTGAATGAATAATCATACAATGATACAAAGGAGGGTGTCTATATCTGTTTCCCCTCTCAAATTCTACAACTATCAAATCTACAATTAATTCCTATCTAACAGCATTAAATCTATTAAATTCCTTCCTATCTACTAAGGAAGAGAGCTTAAAGGCTCAAGGTCCCTTTTACAATACAAGTGCGCTTCTTTATAAATGACTTTATTAAAGATCGGCGCAACAATTTCCAAAACATTTCAAAATTTGTATAGGTGTTGTCCAGCTGTCTTTTCTGCTCGATGTGCTGGCTCGCTTGATGTGTTGTGGATGCTCCTGCATCATACTCCTCAGCTTGAAAAATCTTCATGGGCTCCTTTCCATGAGCTCCTGCACGGTCTGTCCATGTCTCTGTATCACTGCTTCATTTTCCCAGCTAGCATCCTCCACTGGGTGGTTCTTCCATTTGACCAGATATTCAAAATATTGCTTTCTCCTGGTCTTCTTTCCCACTCTCTTGTCCAGTATGCACTCCATTTGCGTCTTTTCTGCTACTGGTAATTGCTTCTGCCACTGGATCACTGGTTCTTCAGCTCCAGTTTTTGCTCCTCCAGCCCTGTATGGGTATAAATCCGAAACATTAAAAATCGGAGATATCCCGATGCCATCCGACAACTCGATTTCGTATGCATTCTCTCCAAATTTCTTCAGGACTTTGCACGGCCCAATCTTTTTCATCTTCAATTTGTTATATGTTCCCCTTGGGAACCTTTCCTTCCTTAAGTGTGCTAGAACCAAATCACCAACTTCAAACTGAAGTTGTCTCTTCCGCTAATCGGCTCTGCGCTTATACTCTTGATTTGATTTCATCAATCGTTGCTTCACTTTGCTGTGAAGTTCTATCATCGCTTCAGCGAACTCTTCAGTGCTCGCGTTGCTAGTCGTAGCCTATTCTGACTCCCTGAGTTCAGAAACTCCTCTCGGTTGTGTCCCATACACAATCTGAAATGGGCTTTTTCCTGTACTCCGATTCACCGAATCGTTGTACGCGAATTATGCCTGTGGTAAGATCTGGTCCCAATTGTTGTGATGCTCTGTCACCAAGATTCTCAATAGATCCCCCAGACTTTTGTTGACCACCTTTGTCTGTCCATCCGTCTACGGATGGTAAGCTAAACTAAATGCCAAATTAGTTCCCAGCTTCTTCCATAGCGTCCTCCAAAAATGACCTATGAATTTCGTATCCATATCCGAGACTATGCTTCTCGGCAATCCATGTAGTCGCACAATTTCTTTGAAGAACAAATTTGCGATGTGGGTCGCATCGCTGGTCTTCTGACACGGAATAAAATGTGCCATCTTTGAAAACCTGTCCACCACCACAAAGATGGAATCAACTCCTCTCTGCGTTCTCGGCAAACCCAATACAAAATCCATGCTAATTGCCTCCCATGGCCTCTCGGGTATGGGCAATGGCTGATAAAAACCTGTGTTCTGCTTTCTGCCTTTGGAATGCTGACAAATTCTACACCTGTCAACAAACCTTTTTACATCTTCTCGCATGCCTGGCCAAAAGTATGATTCGCTCAACTTCGCGAACGTTTTGTCATGGCCAAAATGCCTTGCTAATCCACCACTGTGTTTTTCCTTCAACAAGTTCTCCCTCATGGAGAAAATTGGAATGCACAGTTGATTGCCTCTGAATAGCAATCCCTCCTGGATCATGTAGTCTATCCAAGGACTCCGATCTCTGAGAACTGGATTCTCAGCCGCTTCGTATGCTTCCCCGAAATCTGCATCTCCTGCATACATGTCCTTCAGATTTTCAAAAACCCAACGTTTTGACTCGAAACTCTTGCAACAACAAACATTTCCTGCTCAAAGCATCAGCCACTTTGTTAGCAATCCCTGAAATGTGCTTAATTACAAATGTGAAATTCTGCATATACTCTACCCATTTTGCATGTTTCTGGTTCAACTTCTCCTGTTGACTCATAAACTGCAATGCATGATTATCGTTGTATAGAACAAATTCCTTGGGTATCAAGTAATGCCTCCACTTCTTTAATGCCTGTATGATGGCATAAAACTCTTTATCATATGTGGAATATTTCAGCTTTGCTTCATCCAACTTCTCGCTGAAATATGCAACTGGTCTGTCCTCTTGACTTAGGACCTCTCCTACGGCATAGCCACTTGCATCACACTTCACTTGAAATGTTTTCTTGAAATCCGACAACACCAACACTGGTTGCTATGTGATCTTTCGCTTCAACAAATCGAAGCTCTTCTCATCCTCTGTTGTCCAGTGAAAAGTCTTATGTCGCTTCTTCACTGTGTCCATCATCGCTGCGCTAATTCCACTGAAATTCCTGATGAATTTTCTGTAGAAACTAGCTAATCCGTGGAAACTCCTCACCTCAAAAACGTTTCTCGGTGATGGCCAATTCTTGATCACTTCCACCTTCTCAGGATCCATCTTTAACTCATTCGCTGATATAACAAAACCCAAATAAATGAGCTCTGTCTTCATGAAAGAACACTTCTTCATGTTGACCAACAGCTTCTCCTGTTGCAGTCTTCTCATCACAATGGCCAAATGCTTCAAATGTTCAGCCTTTGTCTTATTGAAAATCAGTATATCGTCCAGATATACGACTACAAATTTCCCGATGAATTCCCTCAGGACTTCATTCATCAGCCTCATGAATGTGCTCGGCATGTTTGTCAAACCAAACGGCATGACCAGCCATTTGTACAAACCTTCATTTGTTTTGAATGTTGTCTTCCATTCATCACCTTCCCTCATGCAAATCTGGTGATATCCGCTCTTCAGATCAATCTTCGAGAAATAATTTGCCCCACTCAGGAAATCCATCAGATCATCCATCCTCGGTAGTGGAAATCTGTACCTGATGGTGATTTTTTTAATCACTCTGGAGTCTGTACACATTCTTCAGCCTCCATTCTTCTTTGGACTCAGTACTGTCGGAACAGCACACGGACTTAGACTCTCTCTGACCAGTCCTTTATCCAGCAAATCCTGGACCTGCTTCTTGACTTCCTCATTCTCCCGAGGCGTCAATCTGTATACAGCCTTGTTCGAAAAACTTGATCCGGGTATGAGGTCTATGTGGTGACTCACACTCCTCATCGGTGGGAACGAACGAGGTAATTCGTCCATGATGATGTCAGCGAACTCTCCCAGCAGTTCCTGAATCTTGTCTGGCAAGTCGTCCACTCTTGTGCTAGTCAGGACAATTCTCGGTTTCCTGACAACAAAGAATTGTGGATCTTCCTTCTTCTCCATCTCTGTGAGAAGTTCCTTCCCACTCATGAGAAGTATCGTACTGCTTACTTCCGGCTTCACTTCTTTATCCTTTATCGGAAGTAATTTGTGTGTCCTCCCATCCTTCTCTAAGGTGTATGTGTTCATCCTACCGTCATGAACCACATTTCGGTCATACTGCCACGGTCTTCCCAATAATACATGACAGACATCCATGGGAATGACATCACATAGAACCTTATCCTTATATTCACCCATTTTGAAATCAACTAATCATTGCTTAGTAACACTCACCTAATGTCCCTTCTGCAGCCATGATACTTTGTATGGACTCGGGTGATCAATCATCTCCAGCTCTAATTTCTGCACCATCTCGGTTGAAACGAGATTGTCGGTGCTTCCGCTGTCCACTATGACCTTGCATTTCCAGCCCTTGGTCTTGCATGTGGTCTTGAACAGTCTGGTTCTATGAGCTGTGTCCTCCACCTCCTTCTCAGGTGTCAAAAGAACTTTGTGCACCGTCAATGACTTCCCACTCCCGGTGTCTTCACCCTCAACATCATGCCTCTGCGCCTCAGCGATGTGAGCTTATCCTCTGTCCATTTTCCTATCTGGATAATCAACTGCTTTATGCCCATCCTTCCCACATGTAAAACATGTGATGATTCCTCCTCTGCCTCTTCCCCTACCTCTGGTACGAGGAAAAGTGTTTACATCAGCATAACCGCCACCCTGCTCTGTATGTTGTCTCCTCGGCTTAGCATATTGCTGTCTCTGCTGTGAGGTGCCACCTCTCTCAACTGTACCCTGAGGTCTCTTCCATTCCTCCTTGGGCTTCTGAGTTCTTTCTTGGGCAATTGTCCTGCCTCTTGGCTGACTCTTGCCTCACCCTCGGTGTCCCTGCTTACAGCTCAGCTTTTCTTCAGCTTTCAAAGCCATCTGGTAAGCATCCTCAACTGTCCTGATAGTTGCCATGCTTAATTCATCCTGAATGTCATATCTCAAACCATTCAGGTATCTGGCGACCTTCTCATCATCGCTCTCCCGATGACCTGCTCTGATATTGAGTCTGTAAAACTCTTCGGTGTATTCCTTCACCGTCATCATCTTTTGTCTCAGGTTCTGCATTCGCCTGAACAGCATGATCTGATAATCTCTAGGGATGAATTTTGCTTTCATCTTAGCAATCATCCTGTCCCAGCTCTTGATCTTCTATTTCCCTTTGGAACGTCTATCTGCCTGTAGCTCGTCCCACCACAATGCTGCTTGTCCCTTCAGTTTGGTAACAACATGTCTTACCTTCTTATCCTCTTCGATCTCCTCATAATCGAAGTAGGTGTCAAGAGCTTGGATCCAATCCAGCAACTCTTCTGCATCAAGGCTTCCTTCATAAGCTGGAATATCCATTTTGGTTTTGGAACTCATTCTGGCAATGGCTTTGATCAACCGCTCTGTTGATGCGTCCTTTGCTGTGACTTCTTCTTCATGCCCAGCTTCTTCTTCAACTTCGGAATCACTAAGATCCCCAGCACCAGCTCCGCATCTCTGCGCTATCTCCATCTCCTCAAGCCTTGCTCAAAGATCTCTCATCTGGCGCTCTATTTCTGGATTTCCTGCTGGCCTACCTCTTCTTCGCACATCCCTGTCCTCTAGACCAGGTGACTGCCTTTCTCTCCGGGCTGGCATGATGACTTCTCTGTCCCTGCTACAGAAAGCAAAGACTTCTGGCTCTGATACCACTCTGGCACAGTCATGACCCTCGCAGTCCAACCGCTCTCACCAGGACCTTCTTCGTCTCAGGCCCGAAGAGCTACGGTGCCCTTCAAATCCCGTATCGGGACCTTTTGTCACCCACAGGACACTTTATTGATCTCCCGATAGTCTTCTCAGGAAATCAGGTTTCGTGATATCGCGGAACCTATGAGCACGTTCCTCGTGCTACTCAAAACCCCGAAACCCGATGGTCAAAGGGTCAACACTTCCGCTCCTATCGGGGATATCCCTATCGGGAAATCGATAGTTATGTTGTCGTGCACCACTGTCTTCACAAATCCTTGAACCCCGAACTCCGATATGCACGTGCGCTAATTCCTCTCCACGTCACCTCCTCTCTAAATTATATCAGGAATCGCGGGATCTCGATTTCACCGGTCGCACTTCCTTTGCCTTAGAAAACCCCCAATGCCGAATCCCGACTTCCTGGGATCTCGTGCCACCTGTCCCCCTAGCAATCAACGGCTCCAATTAGATCGGGAAATCGCTAATTGCGATTCCAACAACTATGAAACTCTTGCCTCTGGGAAACTTGATATGCCGAATCCCGATGGCTCTTGGTTCTTTCGGTGCCTACGGGTTAAATTCCTCGCAACTTCTCCAAGATCTGACGGTCGGCAGGATTTCACGAATCTATCCTGCGAACCCTGGCTGTTGATTCTCCTCCTTGAGGATTTCTTCTGCTTCAAAGCTTCTTCCGGCTCGAACCTTCTCCTGGGTCCTTCTCCCAGGAATCACGAAGGAACTATCCCTCTTGAGCTTGTCAACTCTGACTCCCTCAGAGACTTTTCCCACGCTTCTCGCACTCGACCTCCAACAGCTCTCGAAGCGTTGAATTCTTCCAGACTCTGTGCACTTCCTGCAACAGCAGTCCTTAGCTCTCTCTGCTCAGATTCACAACTGAGACTTCAAATTCAGCATGCACTTCTCCTGCACGACTCTGCCAACACAAACCGACTTCTGGGTGAACGAGAACAAGAGTTTAACTGTCGAACCTCATCAACGCACTTTATGTGGATGAATTCCACTACACTCTATGCAGGAATCTCCTGGCTCAAACAGAGAAACAATTGAAACTTATTCTCTTCTCTCTCAGACTTCAGGTTTAAATCTCTGAAATCACATGCACAACATATTCGAAAGCAAATGCATACAAAGAAAACATTCAGACGAGAGCATATAAACAACATACACAGAGAAACAACACCAGTCATGAAATTGAATCAAAAGCTCGCTTCTATTAATTCAATCTGTACATGGGTATTCTTCACAAGTTCTCTGCTTGCCCTTCTCTTCTTTCTCCTGAATGAATAATCATACAATGATACAAAGGAGGGTGTCTATATCTGTTTCCCCTCTCGAATTCTACAACTATCAAATCTACAATTAATTCCTATCTAACAGCATTAAATCTATTAAATGCCTTCCTATCTACTAAGGACGAGAGCTTAAAGGCTCAAGGTCCCTTTTACAATACAAGTGCGCTTCTTTATAAATGACTTTATTAAAGAGTGGCGCAACAATTTCCAAAACATTTCAAAATTTGTATAGGCACTGTCCAACTGTCTTTTCTGCTCGATGTGCTTGCTCGCTTGATGTGTTTTGGATGCTCCTGCATCAAATGACTATTGAGCAGAGAAGGGGAACACTTCCTAGGGTGGGACATGCATGTGGGGAATGACAGGTTGTAGGTTGTATGCTAGACTTGGATCCTAAATCTGTGTATTTCTTTTGTTGAAAGACCTTATCATGGTTTAGGATTTCTTTGCCCTGGTGGAGTATTAGCCCCAACTCGAGGGTGATTTGTTGCTGAGAGTTTATGAGTGAAAAAGTTTATGGTTGGGAGGAACATATGAGGTCTACAAGTAGTTGGTGACTTTTACAAATGAAAAGTGTCTTCTGTGTATTTTATTTAATTACTGTGTGCATAATTGCATATTTATGTTATGGGTTTTTTCATGTATTATTATGCATGTATATATTTATTGTAGTATATATAATTTTGTGCATATGTAGATAAATTTTATTTAAATTAATCATATAAGAGTTGGAAATTTTGTGTGGAATTGTCTAGTTGGGGGGTGGGGATGCTACAATGTTGTATCGGATCAATTTTTGTTGAGATGACGAAAATGGGGACATTACATGTCCAAACTAGGAATTTCCACTAAAATGGGCCCTGCAAGCCAATTCCTCCAATTTCTCCACCTAGAGAGTTCCAAGATAAGTGAAAAATTATATTATGATTTATTTTGGATCATACCTCCGAAATTACAGAGGATTATGGTCCCCAAACTGTTTTACTAAATGAGATGAGGAAATGTTTCCTCTACCTTCTTGTTGCAGTACAATTTTCCTTTCTTGGAAGTTTTCCTTTCAAACCAATATTCCAAAGGTCATGCTACCCCCATTTGGTAATTTTGTACCTCATCTACAAAACAATATATTTTTCCAAGTATACCTAATATTCTATTGCTAATTCCTCTATGGTAGGTAGGACCCACTGCTCAGTTTCTTGATCCAACATGGAAGGCTCATGAAGTTTTATTTTTTTCAAATTCACTAATGTGTAAATGCCTTAGGGAATTCACCTTGTTGACCAATATGTTAACACATTCATTTATAAAGGGGGTTTCAAAATTTTAAAAAATCAAGTTAATATATTGTAGGAATTGAGAGGCGGGTGTGGGGTATAGGGGGTTTATAGGTATTCGGAGATATAAATAGGGGTATCTAGTAAAAATAGGGGATAACTAATAAAAATAATGGGTTTTATTATTGGAAATGTGTATTGGGATGGGGGTTTCAACAAATTATTTTGGAAGGTATATATCAATATCTAGTGAAATTAGTGGTATACTTTAATAGCCCATGAATGCATGTGTTGTGTAAAAGGTTCACTTAGTGGATACCTTTTAGTAAGTACACATATGTGGGGTTAGACTTAGCTTCTAGGAATTATCAACCACCTTATACAATAATTCAAAAGGACCATACTACAAATCCTTTATCTTTTGACCATGACCCTTGTAACATACCTAATCTCCCACTGGGCCCCATTATCACCTTGTTTATGCTCATAATACACAAAAATGTAACAACCGGGCAGTGTATTACTAAGCAATGCTACTCTAAAAATTCACTACGCAGTTCCTACTTTACACATAAGTCTGCATAGTATCACTTGAGGTAACACGCTGAACCCAACTGGAATCATGCCACACAACTTATAACAATAGAAGCAACAATTTCTTGTAATACTAACTTAAGAAGCATAATTAAATCAAACAAATATGTGAACTAGGATATGGGTCCCATAGTACAATTGTGCACACAACCACCTGTGTGTCATGTGCCACTTCTGTTATTACTATGCGCAGGGTCTAATTTCTTACCCGCACACACACATGAGTTCCAATATTTTGGAGCATACCAGTTATGATCCTGGGCACCTGACCACTCTATCCTCTTCTTGATGATGCATAACCAAAATCACAAAGTTAACTTAACAAGCAATACTACCAAATTTTTCATATCCATGCACAACTACAACTACAGGCTAAGTGCACCATACTTACATGAACATGCAACAATTAACAAAATGACAAAAATTACTCATATGAAACACATACAAGAATTTAATCTATGTTAAACATAGTCAAATATGCACAGTAAAAAATACCAATACATAAGGAACAATTATCTTAAATGTAGGTCATCAACCGCGGCCTTGACTCAGACATTCCTCCTAGCCATAGACGTTGTTGCTCATACAATTTCAGCAACAAGTCACCCCTAAGCTAGGGCTCAACTCCACTAGGGAAAAGGGGTTCCTAGAGACAAGCTATGGTATGAAACCCAACATAATTTCCCATTCCTAAGTTCCCACTGCTACAACTAGCCCACAGTCCCTCATTCCCCACGCACCTGTCATACCCAATGAAGTGTGCCCCTTCTCTGCTCAACATTCCTTCAGATGCCCCACTTCCCCTCCTAGGGTTACCAACAACAGGTCAGATAGGAAGTCTTTGATCCCTGCGACTAATTCTCAATGCACCACAGAACAATTCCCAACAAAAAATATTGCTTGGAGAATATGCCCACAAGTCTGACAACCACTCTCTCATCTAGAGAGATTGCTCACAGTCTATCCACCTGACTCTTCGAAAATATATATGATTATAGCCCACAACTCCCTACAAGATTCTATGTGAAGATAAGGTAATAATCACATTTTCCATACAGCTTGACCCCCCCTTTTGCACACGGGAGATTGCAACGTCCATTCCACTTGGAAAAAAATCATAACAATAATAATACCCAAAATACACTAAGGCCAACAATATATATTGCATGTCTTCCACTTGACACTTGTCACCTCCAAAAGTAGATTTAATCCACTTGGTGACCCGTTCCATACCCTCAGAAACTTATAATTAAATAATAATATATATAAAATTTACACTTTTCCCAAAAATATTATAAAATATTTCCTAAGACTTACGAATCACCCCCTTTTCCCTTTCTGGATGGAGTAGGCCCCCCATCTCTTTTTGTCTAAGTCAGTAAGCGCAGAACAATGTAATATTATATGAATATTCATGATTATATTTACATCTATAGGCACATTGGCCTATCTACATCCAGGATCACCAACCTCATAACCACACAGGCTCTTCAGCCTCTATACATATCCATTCATCTGTGCACATTAATCCACTTTTTTGCTACGTAGTGCAATGTGCACACCCTGTCTTTGTTAACACTTCATCGTACACTACTCTGATGCATGCAACACCAAAAAAACATGCCCATGGATCACCACCCTAAGTGTGCATTACATTTATGTTTGGTACCAATTGACTCACCAACCTATGTACAATTACAAATGGTTCCAGACAAGGGACACTACAATCTCATCCCCCTTATTTATGCAATATCCTTAGTGCTTTATATACACATGTACATACACAATTTCAAAAATGTTCTAAAAGATGAGGACACTCTGCTTGCATAGCATCCTTGTGCTCCCAGGTTGCATCCTCAGGACCATACTAGGTCCATTGCACCTTTACTAGCTCCATGAATCGATTTCAAAGCTACTTGCCTTTTTGATCCAATATGAAAACCGGTCGCACTTGAAATCCTTCCTCTGGATCCATGTAAATCACATTCCAATCAATGACATGATTAGCATCAGGTACATTGTTTTTAAGCAATTACACATGGAAAACATTATGAATACATAAGGATGGAGGAAATGCAAGCATATAAGTGACAATACCAATGCTTTCAAGGATTTCAAATTCCCCACAATAGTGCGTTGCTAATTTAGAACACTTGCCCAACTTCACGGAACTATGCCTTGCCTTCACTTTTAGAAATACGTGATCACCCACTTCAAATTCCCTGTGGGTTTCTCCTTTATCTGTACATATTTTATGTATGTCTTGGGAAGCCTTTAAATTATGCCTTATCTTTACCATCTTCTCCTCAATTTCCTAGAGTAAATCTGACCCAACTACTATGCGGTCCACTGGGTTATCCCAACTTACATAAGTGTTGCACTTCCTACCATAAAGTGTCTCAAATGGGATCATCTTTAATGATGTTTGATACCCATTGTTGTAAGAAAATTCTACCAAATGAAT
Source organism: Picea engelmannii (assembly GCA_009831015.1). Taxonomy (NCBI): domain Eukaryota; kingdom Viridiplantae; phylum Streptophyta; class Pinopsida; order Pinales; family Pinaceae; genus Picea; species Picea engelmannii. Next base: position 243,329 of record ML790185.1, on the reverse strand, counting down.
GTAGTCTTCACATTTAGATGGCTTATCCATCACATACATCCTCATCATGTCTTCAGTCACCTGATTTACCCTCTCAGTTTGACCATCTTATTTAGGATGATATGTTTTGATAAAATTTAGATTTGTTACAAATCCCTTGAATAGTCCCTTCCAAAAGATTGAAGTGAACTTGGAATCTCTTCTAGACACAATTGTCCTAGGAACACCATGCAACTTATCAACTCCATGCATACATATCTCAACAATGTCAGTTACCTTGTATGTTGAATTTACTGGAATAAAATGGGAAACTTCAGTAAGCTTGTCCACCACCACAATAACAGAATCATGGTGTTTAATGGTCCTAGGAAACTTAGTTATGAATTCCATGGTCACCACTTACCACTTCCACTTAGGAATGGGCAAGGGATGTAGAAAACCAGCTGGATATATGTGCTAAAACTTGAAATTTTAACATTTGAGACACCTCGCAATGAAATCCACAACTTCCTTTCTCATACTTGGAAAAAATATTAATTCTTGACTGCGACAATGGTCTTTTGGTAACTTGGATGTCCAACATAAGGAACCTTATGCATCTCTGACAAAATCAGGATCTTCAACTCCTAATCATTCGACACATAAACTATGTGTCTATACATAAGGATCCCATCCTCTCTTAGGTCGTAGCCTTCCAACTTCTATTGTGACATACATTATTGTCTAGTACATGTTAATGGTTGTAGCATGCATTTCATGCACCCTTTTTTTGAGTGTGCCAACCACCCTTTTCTATTTTCCTCTGATATGATTTATGTCAAAGTCATACTCACTCAGGAACTCTAACCACCTGCTTTGTCTAGAATTCATACTTGGTTGTCCAACAAATACTTCAGACCACAATAGTCTGTTCTCAGCTCAAATCTCTTTCCCATGAGATAATGTTGCCACATATTTAAGGTTTTAGCACCAAAATTCACCTCTAGATTACAGTAAAGGTAATCCCAGTACCCATCAATTTGTATGTCACCATGAATAATTTTAAAGGGGGTCTAATGGACTCAGACTCGGGATTATATCGCTTTAACTCAGAAAATTGGGCTGGTGTGCACAAGTAGATGAGGTCTTGATCTAAATTTAGTCAACAAGTTGTAGCAAGGGTGAGTAGGGGGAAGAACTTGAGAGTAATGAAGAAGTCTTCGATGGACATCCATTCTTCCGGTAGCTTAAAGAGGAAAAACTCTGAAGACAAGATCCTCTTGGTTCAGGGTTTCAAGGAACTGAATGAATTTATTACTGAATTGAAATCAAACATACATCATAATTCAATAATAACAACCCAACTAGATCATCCATTCCCGAGTCATTCATTGTTAGGGGAAAAAAAATCACAAGAAACAGATTAAAACTAGTTGTGATGCCACTGTGATCAAACCTACATTACAAGAACATAACTACCCTCGAATGGATCATCCATGACCGAGTGTCTTAACACAACTGTTATAGAGATATGGAAGGAAACTGACTTTCATTAAAAAAGAAGTCTCAAATAAAGATACATAACCAGAGAACCAGAGGCTTCATTAAAACTATACAAATCGAGAGCTTAGCTCAACCATCGACCCTAACAAAAAATGAGGAAGACTCCTATAAACTAAGAGAAAAAATTATAGAAGCATGCTCGAGTCTTTGCATTGAAGGAATTATGTCTGCATGCTTCCTGGCAGACTATGCATGTAGTTTCATGTCGGAAGCAAGCTCTGTCGGACGTAATCGCATTTCATGAAGGTTTTGCAGTTGAGTCGACTTGCTGACAGTTCTTTCATGGGATTTCCATTTATGGTGGAAATGATGTTCAACCACCATGAACTAACCTCAATAAATGGTTCATTAGGATCAAGAAGGCCCAAGTCAGCACTACACCTGTGGGACTTGGTAGCCTCTGCATTCTACCATCTAGATCTAAGTTGGATGCTTGTGGGGAGGTCTGACAGCGGACGTGGCTACTGACGAAGTGATTGGTGTGCTTGGCATGAAATAGCAGACGAGAGATGGCCAGGTAGACAGTTGTGGATGGGAAGAGGAGATTGAGGATAGCATGGGGTCCACAGAAGCAGGAGATGAGGTGTAATGGGATGGAGGTGATGTGGAGTGAGGTGGAACAAGTGGCAGGAAATGAGAAGGGGACAAGAGTGAGGGAGCAAAAGTGATAGGGGAGCGACCACTTGTTGACACGGGATAGGGCGTTATATGTGCATGCACATATCGAGGTTGTGAAAAGTGGTTTGACTCTTCACCTCTTTTGGGCTCGATGTGTGTGTCTGAATGACACGTAGCATCTCTACAAAACCATGGTTTCAAACCTGGCCCTCCCTACAAAGTTTAACGTTCGTGCATGTTGGGGCCCTGATATGATCAATGACCATCCATCTGAGGTGTATAGATCTCGGCTGTCCAGATTTGCACGTGTCTTATCACTTTGCACCCAAAGGTCACATCGCTCATTTGACTTAGGATAGAAGCCAAATTATGGGTTTTTTTCTCTCTTTCTTTCGTTCCTTCACCAAGGGGCCAATTACTTAGGGAAAACGCCCCCCTTTACAAAAAAATGTGATAAAATTAGGCTCCATGGGGGATGTCTTGCTCCCTGTGAGATGCCAATAACTCGCAGCTTCAGTCGCCTCATTGTTGGGTTGTGGAGTCTCCTACTAAAAACAAAATAAACATAGAAAAGGAACAGGATTTACAATGGTGGGACGTTGACTACGGCTTCAAACAAAAAACCTTTTCAGGAAGTGACCATTTATAGGGCCACCAAAAACTTCGTCACCCTCTAAATTCCACAATCTGTAAGTGTTATTTGGAAATGCCTCAGAAATATCGAAGGGCCCAATCCAGAGGGATTCAAAATTACCATGCTTGCCCTTGTCTTGTCTGGGTGCATCCCATTTAAGTACTAGATCTCCCAGTTGGAAATCCTCCTTTCTGACTTTCTTGTAAAAAATCTTCTTGATCCTTTGTTGACGGTCATGTTCTCTATCCTTAATTTGATCTCTTGTCTTTTTCATTTATACTAGCTGATGTATCCTCCTGATCATGTCATCAGGCTCATCCTGGTAGTCTTGGAAGAATTTTTCCACAGGCAGGTCAAGCTGAGAAGGGAAAACGACCTCAACTCCATAGAAAAGATGAAAAGGAGAGGTGCCTAGAGACCTCTTTGTTGTCACTCTATCATCCCACAGATAAAACTTGAGCTTTGAATCCCATGATTTCTTATTGTCCTCTAGCAGTCTTTTGATAATATTTATAAGGATTTTGTTAGAGGACTCTGCTAACCCATTACCTTGGGGGTAGTAGGGGGTAGATTGGATTAATGAAATCCCAAACTGCTCATAGAATTTGATCAATGGATCAGACTTGAAGGATGCAGTGTTATCAGTGATGATTATGTTTGGGAACCCAAACCTTGCCATAATATCTTCAAGAAAACCAATGATCACTTTGTGAGAAGCACTCCTTGTGGGGATAGCTTCTATCCACTTAGTGAAATAATATGTTGCGGTCAATATCCACCCGTGTTGACCACTTGAAGTAGGATGAATTTCCCCAATAAAGTCTAGGCCCCACTACTGAAAGGGTCCTGAAGCTACCACATGCTTCAAAGGCAGAGACTTGAGTTGTTGATTTCTTGAGAATTTCTGACATTTGATACATGCCCTGACCTTTGCACAAACATCGGTGAACAAAGTAGGCTAGAAGTACCCATCCCTGAGTATTTTATAGGTTGTGGTTCTCCAAAAGTGATGTCCCCCACACAGGTTGTCATGAAAATCAAACATAATCTTTTGGTCTTCCTATGGGTCTAAACATCTTAGAAGCACTCCTAGAGGGTCTTTCCAATCCAAGACCTGGTTAATAAGGCAATATCTAATTACTTTGAGCTTTAAATATCTTGCCTTTCTTTTTCCCATTCCATCAGGAGGTCTTAACTCTTGCAGAAAAAATATAATTTCTTTATACCAGGTGCATTCTACCAATGGAGGGTCGTCCTGAGGGATTTTATCAGGCACTTCATCTTGTTGATTTTCTGAGCAAGTGTTGATGAAGTTAACCTCCAAATATTTACAATTAGATTCAACCAATAGCTTAGCTAAATCTTGGCCTTTAACTAGTTTGGTGGGTTTTATTTCCAGCTCTAATTCAAGGATTTGGGCAATCTACTTACTCCTTCTCCTGTCTATGTCAGGCTGAATGAGAATGTCCTTCATAGAATCTCAAGGAACATATGCAATGATATTCAAATACAGAACATAGAATCTGAAATCCTTGAGAGCTTTCACCAAGACATAAGCCTGCTTCTCCATGATATCATATCTGACCTCTGCATCTCTTAGTGCTCTACTGAAAAAAGAAATGGGTTGTTCTAGCCCTTCAACATTCTTCTGCAACAAAACAGTTTCCACTGTTTCAAATGAGGCAAAGGAAAACATTAAGAAATCCTTGGAGTAGTCAGGAATGATGACCACTAGTGCCTCAGTCAGTGCCTTCTTGATTTGGTCAAAATAATTGCTAGACTCAGCATTCCATTTTACTGCATTCCCCTTCCTGAGCATGGTTGTGATATGCTTCAACAATTCAGCAAAATTTCAAACAAACCTTCTCATAAAACTGATTTTTCCTAGGAAAGACTGGACTTCCTTCTTGGATCTGGGAAGTGACAAGGCTTGAATAGCTTCCACCCTGCTTGAATCAATTCTGACCCCCTCAACTGATACTATGTGTCCCAATAATTTTCCCTCCTGCATGGCAAATAAGGACTTCTTAGGATTTAGGGAGAGACCAAATTTTCTGCATTTCAGGAAGACCCTTCTCAAATGCTGAAAATGTTCTTTATCATATTTGGAAAACACTGTAATATCATCTAGATAGATGAATACAAATTTGTCCCTTTCCCTTATGAAAGCTATGTCCATGGCATGCTGAAAGGTTGCTCCTGTGTTCATTAATCCAAAGGGCATTTTGGCATACATGAATGTACCCCAGGGAGTGGTGAAGGTTGTCTTTTTTCTATCTTCAGGCATAATAGAGATATGATTGTAACTATAAAATCCATCAATCATGGAAATCATGGATGCACTTGTTACCCTCTGCAATATGTGTTCCATTTTTGGTAGCGGGTAATTGTCCTTCTTTGAGCTCCTATTTAGATTTTTGAAATTGACACACAATCTGATTTCTCCATTCTTCTTTCTTACTGGGACCAATATGGCTACCCACTCAAAATATCTCAAAGGGACAATGATCTGAGCATCCATCAACTTCTTTACCTCTATTTCCATAATAGGTAGCAGCATAGGATTTATCTGTCTCAATTTCTACCTAAATGGTTTGGCCTCTTCCTTCAGTGGAATCTTATGCTCAATAACATTGGTGTCATATGTTCTAAGGTCTTCATAGGTCCAGGCAAACGCATCAGAAAATTATTTTAATAGCTCAGTATACTCATCCATCTGCTCTTTTGACAAGATGTTAGACAACTTGACAAACTTTGGATCCCCCTCTGTGCCAATATTGCACTCAGCTACATCAACATCATCATTCATGATTTTACCCTTTACTACCACATCATTTTTGTCAAATAATCTCTTCAAATGGACTAGTCCCTTTGGGATGTTATTGTTGGGTAACTGGACGATGTGATGATCAGAAATTTTGTTCAGAAGAACATCAGGATGAGGATCTATGTCAGAAGTTGGGTCTTGATCAATATGCAATGATGAAAACTCCTCAACAGTTTCGAGAAATCTTTTGATTTCAAGATCATACTCAAACACTTTCCAATGCTTGAAATTTTTAGGTATAGAAGGTCTATATTTCACTTCTACATTATATCTGAGTTTAGGTGGCAGAGGGATTCTAAAATTTCTTGGTGAGACAGCCAGAGAATCAACCATGACGTTTTCTTCTCTTGGAACAAATGAAATGTTAAAAGCTGAGAAAAAATTGTCAATGAGGTCCCACACTTCATTTCTATAACTTCTGAGTTGAGGGTGTTTGGCCTGATAAGTATTTCTGATCTGCTGGACAATTAACTCAGCATCCCCAAACATTTATATCTCTTCAATCCCCATGTCCTTTGCATCTCTCAAACCCAAAACAAGAGCTTCATACTCTACCACATTATTGGTAGTTTTGAATTATAACTTGAATGACAGAGATACATTTTATTGAATGGGAGAAACAAGGACCACTCCAGCTCCAACACCTTCTCTAGAAGAGGCTCCATCAAATAAAATTTTCCAAACAGAGGTGGTGGAGAAAGAAACTTCATGAAAAACCATGGGCTGTTTTTCTAGTTTTAAAGGAGGCTCGGGAGCATCAGTGAGTTGTAATAAAATAGACCCCAACTCGGTGTCAAGTGAAAATATAGGATGGTTGGTGGGGTTAGATTCATCACTAATAATATAGGCCAACTAAGCTTATCTGTACATTCTTCTATGCTCCCCTCCAAAGACTAGAATGGTAGCATATGTGAGGTCCATCTGCAAGGTTCCTCCAAGTCTTTTTATCAAAGATCTTGACAAGATCATGCCAAAATTGGGGGGAACATCAACTACCACAATATCCATGACCACACTTTTCATGGGCAGTTGAAACAAGGTCACGACCAGATCTTTGATGACCCCAAGACATTGCACCCTTCTCGAATCAAAAGAACACAAATCATGATAAGTGTTATTGATTTCTAATTTGAGTTCTTCAATAATAGTTTTGGGCATGAGATTATGAGATGCCCCTGATTCCATTAAGCAGTTATGCGGCACCTTATCATGTATGTTCATGGATGTATAGAAGGGAGGGGATGAATCATCTCTATATTCTACCATATCACCTAGGATGACTATTGGCTTTTCATCTTTGAGATTTACTAAGTCTGTGGAATGGAAAGATGGCTCAGACTGCAACAACTTAGAGAGGGATTTTTTGAAATATTCATGCTTGACCATCTCTGAAAGGGAGACAGGAATACTAATCTTTTAAATTTCATGCTCAAAGTTAAAATAGGAGGGGGGCTTCAAAATTTCCTTTACCTCTGGGATAGGACCCCTAGCTACTAGTGGGGGATTCTGTGTTTTCTTCTTCTACTAGGACCCCTGGAACATAAGGCTTTCCTCATTTCTTTTTGGACCTAAGGTTTTATATATTTGGGTTTTTGTTGGCCTTATCCCCCTTGCTCAACTCGTTTAATTGACTGTCCATGAGAGACTCTTGATATACTGATTGAGCTAAGTGAGGAGAAGAGGATGTATCTTCAAGATAATGAATTTATGGATTGAGGTCTTCTTCCTCTCCACCCTCATGTATAACAAGGTTGTTTTGAAGAGGGGTCTGGATTTTCTGATCATACATATCTCTGTTCCGAGGTTCTTTTTGCATAATCTTAGGAGCATTGTTATTCGGCCTCCTGAAATTGCCTCTGTTATCAACATTTTGAGGATTTCTATATGTCTTCTTCCCTTTTAATTCCAACCTTTCCATTCTAGTTGAAAGATATTTTAGTAACTTGGTTACTTCGTCCATTTGAGGGAGGGGGGCAGAGAAATTGAAGGTTGAGGCTTCATATATTCCTCTTCCTCTGTCTCTATCGACCTTATTCCTGAGTCTTTCAACTGCCAATATGTTATACTGTACTTCCAGGGATGCATCTTGCATATGAGCCAAGGAGGTAGCTCTTATCTCTCTTAACAGGAGGCAGCAGTTAGGGTCAAAAGCACTAGCATAGGTAATTTTGGTAGAGGCATTTGTAGGCTTTATCTCAGCAGGAATCTTATTATACATTTTGTTGAATCTTTTGGAGAAGTCAGAGACAAACTCTCCCTCTTTTCTCTTTAGGGACCCGAACTTTGTGATATAATATATGAATTCCTTTTTGTCCCCCCATTGTCTCAAGAAGACATCATCTAAAGCCTCAATCCCATCAATGGATCCAGGGGTCATGGCCCTAAACCACTTTTTGGCTTCTCCATTAAGACTGTGGACAAAACTCATCACCCACACATCTTCATTTACTATGACATAGTTATCATCATAACTATAGAAAGATGGAAGGTTCTCCTCTACAGTGATATATCCCTCCCCTGTGAACTTAGGAAGATGCTTAAGGTAGCCATCGGCTGGGAGGGCATTAAGAGGCTACAAAAAAATGAGAGGGGAATATCTGGCAGCTACTATAGCATCCATTCTATTTCTGGGGGGATTAGATCCAGCCATTGGAGTGTGAATTGGAGGAGAACCAGGAGGGGATGGAACTCAGACATGGGAGGTTGGAGGTGTCCTTCTGGGAACAAAGGGAAACAATCGAGGCTCTGGAGAAAAGGCCTTTGGGCTCGAGGGAATAGAGGTTTCCCTCTCTTTCAAAGAAACAACTTTGACAAGAGGAGGAGTAGTGAAACCGGGGGAGGGGAAATCAACAGGAACACTTCCAAAATTAAAACTTCTAGAATCTCCAACATATCGTCTGATAGGAAAGTGAGAAACAACTATTGAAGTTGTTATAGGAGGATGGTGAAAATCATCATAAATACGTGGTTTAGCAGTTGAAGTACCCTCTTGAAGGATCTTTCGTCTTCTGATGACTTTCTCTGGGTCAACTTCAGGTGTTGCTAAAGGCAGTTGTGGATTGGACCTCATGTGTCTACCCCTAAAATCCACAACTAAAACATTGGAGTCGTCTTAATGGAGTCACCATAGTGGAATCACCAGGTGCACAGTTGCAATCTTTGATGTACTAAGTCCTGATGTAGCTTTAGAACCAGTAAGATTTGTCATTCAATCCCAGGGAAAATATTCAATTATTCCCCAACAATGGTGCCAGAAATGTTAGCACTAGAAGTCACCTATGGATTGCAGCAGAGGTAAGCCTTGTACCCATCATTTTGTATGTCACCATGAATAATTTTAAAGGGCATCTAATGGATGCAGACTCGAGATTATATCACTTAAACTCAGAAAACTGGGCTGGTGTGCATAGGTAGATGAGGTATTGATCTAACTTCAGTCAGAAAGTTGTAGCAAGGGTGAGTAGGGGGAAGAACTTGAGAACAATGAAGAAGTCTTCTATGGACATCCAGTCTTCCAGTAGCTTAAAGAGGAAAAGCTTCTAAGACAAGATCCTCTTGGTTCACGGTTTCAAGGAACTGAATGAATTTATTACTGAACTAGAATCAAACATACATAACAATTCAATAATAACAACCCGACTGGATCATCCATGGCCGATTCATTTAGAGTTAGGGGAAAAATAATCATAAGAAACTGATTAAAACTGGTCGTGATGCCACTGTGATCAAACCTACATCGCAAGAACATAAATACCCTCGACTAGATTATTCATGCCTGAGTGTCTTAACATAGATGTTACAGAGATATGGAACGAAAATGACTTTCATTAAACAAGAAGTCTCAAATACAGATACATAACCAGAGAACCAGAGGCTTCATTAAAACTTTACGAATCGGGAGCTTATCTCAACCATCGATCCTAACAAAAAATGAGGAAGACTCCTATATACTAAGAGAAAAAACTACAGAAGTGTGCTCAAGTCTCAGCATTGAAGGCATTATGTATGCATGCTTCCGGGTAGACTGTGCATGCAGTTTCCTATTAGAAGCGAGCTCTGTCAAACGCAATCGCGGTTCGAGAAGGTTCTGTAGCTGAGTCGACTTTATGACAGTCCTTTCTTGGGCTTTCCATTTATGGTGGAAATGATGTTCAACCATCATGAACTAACCTCAATAACTGCTTCATCGAGATGGAGAATGCCCAAGTCGGCACTACACCTGTGGGATTTGGAGGCCTCTACATTCTTCCATCTGGATCTGAGTCGAATGCCTGCAAGGAGGTCTGATAGAGGACGTGGTTATTGATGAAGTGATTGGCGGGCTTGTCATGTAATAGGGGACGGGAGATGGCCAGGTGGAAAGTCGTGGATGGGAAGAGGAGACCGAGGATAGTGTGGGGTCCACACAAGCGGGAGTTGAGGTGTAATGGGACGGAGGTGCTGTGGAGCGAGGTAGCACAAGTGGTAAGAAATGAGAAGGGGACAGGTGTGAGGGAGAGAAATTTATAGGGGAGTGACCACTTGTCGAACCAGGATAGGGCGTTATATGCACATGTGCATATCAGGGCTACGAAAAGTGGTTTGAATCTTCACCACATTTGGGCCTGATGTGTGTCTCTGACTGACACATAGCATCTCCACAAAACCATGGTTTCAAACTCGACACGCCCTAAAAATTTTAGCGTCCATGCATGTTAGGGCCCCGATATGATCAACGAACGTTGATATGAAGCGTATAGATCTCGGTCGCCCGGATTTGCGCAAGTATTATCACTTTTCACCCAAAGGTCACATCAGTCATTCGACTTAGGATTGAAGCCAAATTGTGGGTTTTTTTCTCACTTTCTTCCGTTCCTTTGCCAACGGGCCAATTTCTTAGGTAAAACACCCCCCTTTACAAATAAATGTGATAACATAAGGCATGTACTATAGCCACCAATTCTAAATCATGCGTAACACAGAGCCTTTCATGCTCTTTCAAATTCCTTGACTCGTAGCACACCACATGTCTATTCCGACTCAAGACTCCACCGAGTTTTTCCTTTCATGCATCCATGCACACAACAAAGTCTACATCTGCATAAACAATTCTTAAAATTAGTGCACTTGTTAAAAAATTCTTCAAGTGTTGGAAACTCCTTGCGTAATCTGGAGTCCATTCAAATTGTGCACCTTTCTTCTATAGGGATGTAATTGGATGTACAATCTATGAAAAACCTTCAATAAATATTTTGTAGTACCTTGTTAGTCCCATAAAGGATCTCACTTCTGAAACATTACTCAGTGTTGTCCATTCCTCAATGGATTTTATCTTCACTGGGTCCACAACTATTCCTTCTTCTAAAATAATATGACCCAAATAGTAAATTTGTTGCTGACAAAATGAACACTTTATTAGCTTTTTGTAAAGTTGATGCTCCCTCAACACTTGCAGCACCATCCTCAAGTCATGTTCATTCTCTTCCTTAGACTTTGAGTAAATAAGAATGTCACCCAAAAATACAATGACAAACTTATTTAAATACTCTTTGAAAACTACATTCATCAAACACATGAAGACTACGGGTGCATTCGACAACCCAAATGGTAACACTGTAATCTCATAATGACCATTCCTTGTTTTGAAGGCAGTGTTACTGATGTCTTTCTATTTTATTCATACTTGGTGATAGATGGATCTGAGATCTATCTTGGAAAATATCCTTGCACTCCTTAGTTGTTCAAACAGATCATCTATCCTTGGGAAATGATACTTGTTCCTTATTGTTACTTTGATCAACTAGCTACAGTCGATACAAAGTATCAGTGTACCGTCTTTTTTCTTCACAACAAAAAATGGTGCAACCCAAGGTGACACACTTGGGTATATATACCCCTTCTTCATAAGTGTCAGTGTTTCATAGAAACCTGCACAAGAGACCTAGCTAAAGCATACACAAACAAATCTTATCAAGAAAAGGAAGAGAGATACAATATGTAGAATGAAAATCAATGTGTATTATGATCTATTCAATGAGTGAGTGATATTCACTCATATAGGCAATGGCATCCTATTATAGGAATGTGTGCATAATAGTGATGGTCTAATATTAGAAAGTCTAAAATAGAACTAGTCAGTTAACTCCCACTGAACTAGTGTGTCGAAAATAGAAATTTCTCCAAAACCCCCTTGAACATTTCTATGGAGTAAAAAATTAGTCCCGACTACTAGGCCATATTAGGTACTCATGTACAATGCAACTAATGAACACTGAATAAAAATGAGGAAAGAGGGAAAACCACATGGGAACTAACCCTCCCCCTCAAAAGACAATGCATCAAAAGAAGAAAAGGCAGTTGCTAGCAACTGTGTTCTTCACTGGAAGATGATCCTGCAAAGTCTAAGACTTCTGCTCATTGAAAATCTTCATGAAGATGTAGAAATATTTATGGATCTGATGAAGTCCTTTGGAAACTTGTCTAACCTTGTACCTCTTGATCTCGTGGACTCATCCACACTATAAAATATTCCTTTCTGGTGGAAGTGGAACCAGATGCCAAGTTTGATTCTTTAGGAGTGACTCACACTCCTTTTTCATGGATGATTTTCATAGTGTATTTCCAACATCCTCATTGTAGGTATAATTGGACACACCAACCACACTGAGAGGGGGGGTGAATCGGTGTAAGGTTGTTTTTAAAACTTCCCCTTCACAAAACTCCTTAGTTAGAAATCACCATTTACTCATTACTTATTGTTTTCATTTATAACCAGTTAAATGTGAACATACATCAACAACATATACCAACAACATATATCATCAATAAGTCATCATCATAAGGAACACAAATAACAAAAGATGTATGTACAATTTCCTTTTATTATGGAGTACAATCCTTGGGTTATCAACAAAAACTGAATAGAGTTACAACTCCACAAGAGAACCAACTCTACAATGCAAGACTCAGCTTACACAACTCAACACCAACTGAGAACATGAATCAATCCTCAACAGATACCAATCTATCAATAGGTATGCAACTTGTCAGTAGTGCAGCATGCATATGTATGCGCTCTGGCTTAATAAAGCCCTCAATCACATTCACTTATGTCTATCACTATCCAATATGTACCATAACCAATCTCAACACATCCATACTCTCCAACAACATACTGATGCTCCTCAACCATGTACAATATCAATGCTACTCAACCATAAGTAACCAATATAGTATAGCAACCATATCAGTACTGAAACATAAGAGTGCTTCTCACTCTATCAATCAATCAAAATAACCATATCACAACAACCATACCAAGAATGCCTCAAGAATTCACCATACAATAAGCAAGAATATCCATCAAGACAAATATGTAACCATACCCGAGTTTCTATGCAAGATCTGATCCCATAGAATGCATATCTAGAATTTGCTTCAGACTTTAAGAACCTGGCATCAACTCACACTCAAGTATCCATTGGCATCGATGAGAACTTCCAATCCCTCTCTTACTCATAATAGATCTTCAAGCTATGCTCAAGAGCTGATTTTCATAGGAGACCCTTGCTTCTTATTTATACTCTCCAAGTAGCTTACTTAGAAGCATCTTCTAGGCCACTTTGTCCACATAGCCACTTTGTCCACATAATCATCTATGTCCAACTTTGCCAAATTTGTCACTTTTCCATGTATCCAATAGCCACCTGACCACTTAACCCATTTTCCTCATTTTAGGGTTAACCTTCTTATAACCACTTTCCATAATTAGAAGGTTCTCCATTTACTTTATTTAAATAATCCTCCTTGACTTTGTCACTTAACTTTATTATTTAAATAATCCTTTTTGATTTTGTCAATTCACTTTAATATTTAAATAATCCTCTTTGACTTTGTCACTTTGTTATTTAAATAATCCTCCTTGACTTTGTCACTTCACTTTTTTATTTAAATAATCCTCTTTGATTTTGTAACTTCACTTTATTATTTAAATAATCCTCTTTGACTTTGTCACTTCACTTTATTATTTAAATAATCCTCTTTGATTTTGTCACTTCACTGTATTATTTAAATAATCTCTTCTTTGCAAGCACTTTGACTTCTTTGACCTTTTGGGGCTTCAAGAAAACATACGAGGGTCCTCCAACTTCATAAGGCCATAACTCTCAAATCACGAGGATTTATGTGACGTTCCACATACCACCAGAAATGACTTGACAAGAACTATCCATCTAGGATAGTTTAACTAACAAATTCATTGATCTTCATCTCATTATTTAAAAATTAAGAATGGGTTCTCTAACCATACTACTAAGATAACTCAAGCACAAAGCGTCTTCCTGTGAGGGCTTTCACCATAAGGGGACCACTTTGGAGTTTGCCACAAAGTGTCTTCCCATGAGGGATTTCACCATAAGGGGGCCACTTTGGAGTTCATCCATTTGTACAACCATGACCTTTGGAGTTCACCACAAAGCATCTTCCTGTGAGGGCTTTCACCATAAGGGGACCACTATGGAGTTCATCCATTTGTACAACCATGACAAGACAATAATGAGCCATCTTTACATCAATCCAGCTACAACACATTGATCCATATTCATCTATGCATGACATCATATGACTATGACTACATTTGACATCAATCCATTGACATCAAGGACAATACATGATCCATCAATCACTACATCAATATACTATGACAAGACATTGTTCCATTGACATCAATGAATCCTTTGGAATCAATGAAAACATGATCCAACAATCTCCCCCTTTGGCATTGATGGAAATACCAACATTGATTTCAACACCAATCATTGATGACAACATGTAGATAAGGAATTTCTCTACATCAATAGTCATCTCAATCACATCAATGTGACTATCTCTCCCCCTTTGAAATCAATGGCGAAGGGTCATTCTCCCCTTGGGGATGCTCCCCCTGCCTGAACTCTCCTTTGGGGTTGCTCCCCCTGTCTGAATGCCTTTGATATTCCTTTGAATAATCTCTCCTCTTTTGAACAAGGGATATCCCTCTGATGTAATGCTGAAGATATATAGATCATGCTCCCCTTGTGACCATCACTCCCCCTGGAACTATGCCTCTATGCTCTTTCTCCAAGTATAGGTCTCTTTTTCAAGTATTTATCTTTTCATTTGATAAATCTCTCCTCCTGGAATCATGGGAAGAAGAATGACTCCCCCTATGGGTATGTCTCCCCCTATCTTCTCTACAATATGAACAATATTCTTATGTTTCAAATGCTACTGCTCAACCGAAACATAATTCAACTACTCTTTCTATGGCGATCCTTGGACCTGTCCATGCATCAAACGCATTCCATACCATACATCATGAAGCAAAATATATCTCAACAATGAATATATAATCATGAACAAAACATCAACCAAGTACATCATGTGCCAACCATGAACAATACCCATGTACATCAACCATGTACGTCAATACAATATCATATGCCATAAGATATCATCAATCTAGTGCATCAACCATATGCCTCTACCAATTATGCCAACCATGTGCCTCAAACAAGTGTCATATCACTCATGATATGCCTCTACCAAGAACCAAGTGCCACAATGATGTATCTTAATCAATGAAGTGTCTCAAGTATATCATCCATACATCAACAAGTGCACCAAACATGTATCACCACTTGTACCAAGCAAGTGCACCAACCATGCACCAATACCACAACAAGATGAAATACAATCAAGATGTGTGCTCATGCATGTATGCCATATCCTCCATAAAACATGTGCCAATCATACTGCTAGTAGGTGCCTCTAACAATGTACCAAAAGTGTACCAATCATGCATCTAAGATAGTCTTTCAACGCTCAACCATATATCACCACCATACATACAACAATTATGCATGCCAACATGTAAACATGAAAACCTACAACAAACATGTCAGACCCTGCAACAAACCATGTCAGACCCTACAACACAGAGTTATACCATCATACCATGTTGCAAATCGTATGCATAGCCCTTTTCCCAAGGCTTTTTATCACAGATACACAACTTGTTGCATAGATAGTTCGCATATGTACACAATCTATTCATAGGTCAGCTTGCATATGTACACGACTGTTTCCATTGTAACCTACGTATGCTTATGAAGATGACAAACTTGATCTTCCCTTAAGGCTTTCATTCTGTTCTAATTATTGAGTTTTCTTCACCAACTTCTGAAGGTGTCCCAGATTTTCAGAACTTGACCTTTGAGCTTCCATCTTTTAAAAAATGTCTTCCTTCCTAACTTCATGCCTTCTTCTAGTCATGCTATATGAATTCCTCATCATGGAATTTCTTCTTTTGTTCCATAAATCCTGGGATTTGTAGCCAAATCCACTAAAGATGTAGCATCTCATGGTGTGACAATGAGAAACAATATGTCCTACTTGATTACATATCCAACACCTTAGGGTGTTATGAAATCTTTCACTATCTTTCCTTGCATAATATCTGCATTCCAAAGCTTTGTGACCATATTCATTACATGATTAACATTGACCATGAAAAACATTTTCATACCTTTTCTTTGATGTCCATCTTGAAGGTGTCTCTCTTCTTTGAGGTGTAAATATGGCTTCTTGATGTCTTCCTTGCTTTGTTCTTTTGAAACTTTCCTTTCCTTTGTGTAGATGATTGACTTGCAATATTATTTCCATCCTTTGAGAGTGAGGGACTTACCTCATGCTTCTTTGCAGTGCTTACTTCAAAATGTGTAGCTTGTTTCTTGTATCCAAGACCTGATTTATCATTTGGTGATCTTTGACTATCCAATATCTCATTCAATATTGTTAAGCTATTCAAGAATTTGTCTGACTTCTCTACTTTGTTTCTAAGATCAACAACTTCAGCTTCCAACTTATAACCTGACTCTTCCTTTTCATTTACTTGATTCTTTAGTAATTGCTCTACCATTTTGGCTACTTCAATTTGGGTCTTGAGATCAACATTAACTTCAAGACTTTTTCTAATCTCATGATCTAGCTTCTTATTCTCTTCTATTACATTCTTTAGTCTTTTGATCTCTTTTTCTTTTTATTCTAATGAGTCTTTTTACTTTCTTTTTGTTCCTTGAGCATTTCCTTGAAGTTCAATATATGCCTTTGATTCCTTTTAATAAACATTTTAGTGTTATCAGAAAGATAGCTATATTCTATGTAACAATGGTCATAGTTGTATTCAAATAGACTCCATTCAACTTTCCTTTTAAGCTCTGATAGTTCTTCTTCTACTTCTTCCATGGGATAACTATGATTTGATTCTACACATACTATCTCTAGATTTTCTTCTTCACTTGTAGAGAAACATTCAACATCATCACATTTTGAAATATTGCAATTAGGCATTTTTGGAGATTCTTTACCTTCATTGTTCTTGATGGAGTTGTCTTTAGTGTCTTCCTTCTTGCTTTGGTATGGATCCTCTAGCTTTAGCCATAGATCCTTGGCAGAAGTGCATTGTCCCATGATCTCTTTGATAGAACTTGAGAGTCCACTAAGAATGGTCTTGAGAGCTAATGCATAATTCTTCTTTTCTTCCTTTGAGCTACAAATCTTGACTTGTTCTTCAAAGGAACTGATCCACCAATAGTTTGTTTCCAAACACCTGCTCCTATTTCCTTCAAGTGCACTTTCATTTCTATTCTCTGTGTAGAATAATTTTCCTCATCAAGGATTGGAACTTCATCATCCATTTGTGTGTCCATGGATCTCCTCCAAGCTTGTTAAGGCTTATAGTGAAGGCCTGCTCTGATACCAATTTTTGGACACACCGACCACACTGAGAGGGGGGTGAATCAATGTAGAAATTATTTTAAAACTTCCCCTTAACAAAACTCCTTAGTTAGAAATCACTATATACTCATTACATATTGTTGTCATTTATAACCAGTTAAATGTGAACATACATCAACAACATATACCAACAACATATATACCTCCTAAGTGGGCCTAATGGTTAAGAACATGTGTTTCCTCTTAAGAGGTTACAAGTTCAAATCTAGAGGGGGGTATGGTATGTATACCTCCATAGACTTTACCAGTCAAATCGTTGGGCCGAGGGGGATCTCTTGTCCCACAATCAAAGGGGTCTCATACACCAATTTGGTGTGGCTTGGCTGTGGCCTTAAAAATAGATTATTATTATTATTATATCATCAATAAGTCATCATCACAAGGAACACAAAGAACACAAGATGTATGTACAATTTCCTTTTATTACGGACTATAATCCTTGGGTTATCAGCAACAACTGAATAGAGTTAAAAATCCACAAGAGCACCATCTCTACAATGCAAGACTCAACTTACACAACTCAGCACCAATTGAGAAGAGGAATCAATCTTGAACAGATACCAATATGTCAATAAGTATGTGACCTGTCATTAGTTCAACACTCGTATATATGCACTCTGGCTTACTGCAACCCTTAGTCACATTCACTTTTTCTTATCACTATCCAATCTGTACCATAACCAATCTCAACACATCCATACTCTCCAACAACATACTCATGCTCCTCAACTATGTTAAATAACAATGCTACTCAACCATAAGTAACCAATATACTATAGCAACCATATCAGTATTGAAACATACGAGTGTTTCTCACTCTATCAATCAATAAACATAACCATATCACAACAACCATACCAAGAATTCCTCAAGAATTCACCATACAATAAGAAAGAATATCCATGAAGAAAAATATGTAATCGTACCATAGTTTCTATGGAAGATATGAGCCCATAGAATGCAGATCTGGAACTTGCTTTAGACTTCAAGAACCTGGCATTAGCTCACACTCAATTCTCCATTGGCGTCCATGAGAAGTTGCAATCCCTCTCTTACTCAGAATAGATCTTCAAGCTATGCTCAAGAGATGATTTTCAATAGAGACCCTTGCTTCTTATTTATACTCTCCAAGTAGCTTCCTTAGAAGAATATTCTTGGCCACTTTGTCCACATAGCCACTTTGTCCACATAGTCACCTATGCCCAACTTTTCTCAATTTTCCACTTGTCCATGTATCCAATAGCCACTTGACAACTTAACCCATTTGCCTTGTTTTAGGTTTAACCTTCTGTTGAGCACTCAACACACCCTAAAAAGCCTCTATTAATTTATTTATATTTGGGTACCACTTGAGTCAGTTTCCCATTACTGAGTGACTTGGTTCTTATTCGTTTCTTGCTTGATTGAGTATTTGCGCATTTTTGTTTCTATGGTTTCTTGAAGGATAATTACATGTCATATTTGGTTCATAATGCTTGTCATCATGTTGCCATTGATTGAGCTCACAACAGGTCGACCAAGACTTTTTGTATGCACATGAAACTCCCGTGGACAAACCCAACAATCCAGAGTGGTCAATGTCTGGCTCATATTGTGGAAACAGATAGGTTGACTTTTGACAGTGGAGATCCACCAGGTCAATCAGATTGATGGTTTTCGTGCATTTAGCATGTCGAAATCACGCGGGGTTTAACATCAAGAGAGAACCCACGAAGTATGTGAACACCCAAAGTCTCGAAGAGCCAAAGAGTCAAAGTATTGAAGTCTCGAGAGCCTGCCACATTAGATTCAGAGACGTACCACTCTGAGAGATTTCCAAGAACAACATTCCGAAATTTCGAAACCCCGAAGGGAATTGGACCATCCATCAATGAGGACACGGGGAAGCGGATCCTTCACTTCGTAGACTTAGCACTCCAAGATATTTCCAGAGCACTAGAACAAGAATTATCTGAAGTTCTGAACTACCGAAGTCTCGAAGAAACGAGAGACTGCGACGTCACTTCGGGCTCATACTACTTTAGGAGAACTTCATACCTGACAGTCCAAAACTCCTGAAGCCCGAGTGTTGGAGCACGCGGTACTCATCATTCATAGCATGTGGAACTCATCAATAATGACACATGGCACTCATCAGTCATAGCATGTGGCACTCATCAATCATGACACGTGGCACACTCATCAGTCATGACATGTGGCACTCATTCCTGGTCATTTGGTTGTGTCATTTTCCCATTTTCACGTGACACATGTCACCCTTCTTTCCATGACACATTAGCAGTTGTGACATCATATGACATCAGGCCACCACATCACTCTAGGACATTTCTAAGCACAACATTCATAAAGTATCGAAGAGCCTGAACACCTAAAGTCCCGAAGTTAATCTTGACCATCCATCAATGAGGACACGTGGCGGAAGATCCCCCACTTCGGATATATGCCTCTTCAGAGGATTTCCATAGAAAATATATGAAAACTCCTGAAGCATGAACTCCTGAACGAAATCTGGACCATCCAAAGCCAGAGTCCACATGGGGGCAGTTCTCTCACTTTGGAAATATGACACTCCGGAGGATGGTAAGAACTATGCATTGAAACTCTTGAAGCCTGAACTCTCGAAGTGATCATGGACCATTGATCTCAAATCAACCAACACTGTTGATATGTGCAACAGGTAAGGAAGGAATATTACCCAAATCACATATTGTAATCATATCGATGACCACAATCCATTGCAGGGACGTAAACTACCCGGATGTTAATTTTCTAGAGTGGTCCTACAATTGGAACCATGGTCTTGTTGGAAGGGTATGTGGTAGCTTATGGGGAATTGTGGCCCCAAAATTGGTGTGGACCCAAACCACCCTCGACAACTTCTGCAATCACATGCTTATATGACACTACATCAATGTGTCATCTCCACGTCACCACATCACCTCCACTTACACTCCCACTACCGCTCAACTTTAGCCACCTGTTCCCTACCTAACTCCTGCGTTGATCGCCTCAATGACATCCCTTTCCTCTAGATCAACGGTCCTTATCTAATCCCAGACCTCCCCGACATTTCTACCTTTAACGGTGTGGAGGGGGTTCGGGAAAGTGGTTTCCCCACTGTGGGCCCTACCTAACGTGGTGACTCCTCAGGATTTCGGACCCCCCCCCTCTCGAGTCCGCTTACCACCTACCTCCCCCTCTAGAATCCTTCCAGATTTTCTCTTAATAACACTCCTCTCACCACATGCCATTTTTCCTCCACTCACGCTTGTCACCTCCACTCCCATGCACTTCATCTACATCCACGTCATCCACCTTCAAGTGTCCTGTCTTACTATTGGATGCATGCCTCCACGTCCTCCTGTTCAAAATCATTTTATCACAGTGAAAGTGAGGAGAAGAGTTAGTTACAATCGAGACGAAGTGCGCTTAACTTCCAAAATATCAGACACAGATAGAGATTTAAGTCTCAGTCATAGGTCGACACAGATTGGTTCCAGAACACTTCAACATACACCCTCTTCCTCAAACAGATATCTACTCATGTAGCCAGTTGTCTCCAGTGGCCTCCAATATCTTGCAGGCATTCCATTACTCAACAACAGAGCTATTCTCTGTCACTCCAAGGCCTATTTCCTGCCAATTCAGTTCCTCTGACGCATGCATCAGTTCTGTCTAAGAGACAATAGTGGTTTTTGATTGATTAAATCCATCATTTTCTTAGATTAGATACAAGAGTGGTCTTATGTGTGTGATAAGAATCACTCTTTTTGATTAATTCTAGTGTCATAGTGTTGGCGGGCGAAATTGCACGCTCGCCAACTGGAGGAGTGGATCCGGTCCGGGGTTGTCTAAATAACCCAAGCCGTTTGGGATGATCCACCCCAACGGGTTTAACGGCTCCATTGGCCGATCTAAGTCCTAGAAAAATGAAAGAAAACTAACTAAAGGAACTAATCTAAATGAAAACAACAATTAAAGCAAACTAATAAACAAATCTGAAATAAATATATACAGTTACCGTCTAATATTATATGGTTATAATCCTATGAAATTAAAAGTTCAGCTATTAACGGGATTAGATTTCAACTAAAATCTACAATATTTACAGATTACAGATTTTAAATGAAAACCTGCAAAAATCATTTATAAACTGTCCTATGACAGCAAAACTATTGTTTTTTTTTATTTTTATAATTTTTATGAGAAAGAAATAAAATGAAAACTATCTAAGATGATAAATTAAAATAATAATCCTAACTATAAATCTGAACTATATATATCTATAAATAACACTAATAAACTAACCTGTAATATCGCTTTCCAATTTGTCCCGTGCAAAGTATCTGATTCAGCTGTTCGATGGGAGGAAACCCGCACCAGATTCTCTGCAAGCTTCTTGTAAACAGGAAGCAACAGTGCTCTTTGAATATGAATGACAGGAAAAACAAGACATAAAAAACAACAACAATCTTATAATTTACAAATCATCGCAGTTAGATAAATCCCTGTGCAAAGATTTGTACAGAACAGTTCAATTAACGAAGAAGATAAACCTTTATTCATTAAATTGAAACAGAATAATTGTTGTGCTAAAACTGAGATACATAAGACATGGATAGAATTTAAATCACGATGCAT
The DNA here is from genome assembly GCA_009831015.1 of Picea engelmannii. Lineage (NCBI taxonomy): Eukaryota > Viridiplantae > Streptophyta > Pinopsida > Pinales > Pinaceae > Picea > Picea engelmannii. Next base: position 221,274 of record ML790185.1, on the reverse strand, counting down.
TAACCTGTAATAAGTCTTGATATCTAAAGTAGTCAATGAATTAATCACAAATTAGAATGCACAAAACCTGAACGAAAGTATGATAGATTGAAAGCTAAAGCTGTTACAAAAGATCGACTTCCATTTAAGTCTGTATCATCATAAATCCATAGTCTTGTTCTCCCAATGGTAATGATGACTTCATTACAAAAAATAACAAGTATTTAAAGGTCACAGGGTAAAACATCCCTGTGGGAATTGTCAAAATAGTTTACAAAAAATCTGGGAACAATCTCCCAAGTCTTCTCTATTTCTGCCTATGACTAACAACTTAAAACAAAAATATATCTAAACTGCCACAGCATGTCCAATTTGTCAATGAAATTCGTAGGTACCTGTAGGTAGACAAGAATAGACAAGTTTAGATAATGTTTTATTGGTAAAATTAGAAAAAAAATCTAAATTTTAAGACTAGGTACAGAATCTTGCGATTCTGTAGCTGGTCTAATTTGAAAACATAACCATTTTAAATCAATCCAAAACTAACAGAAATATATCCTACCTATTAAACAAATATTTAATTATTAATTCAACACAAAACAAATCGTTAATGCTAGAAGTAACCAGATTCTTTATGCCAATTTGAAACAAATGAAATCGTAATTGAATTAATCAAATGATAACAGGATATGTACGATCTGTCAAACAACTTTTATTACCAATTCGGAGCAGACAGAATCAATTGACAATTGGAAACCAACGAAATCATTTTTTGAATCAATTTCAAACAAAACAGACCGATCAAACAAATCTTTGGTATGAATTCAATATAGATATAACATGTCAATCCAACACTTAACATAATCAATTCTAAATGAAAAACTAACAGAGTTGTTTTTCTTTTTTGAATCAATAGATTACGTTGTATTTATCAAACCAATCCCTGATATCAATGCATCACATACACAAAAGATTATTCTAGTTCAAACATACAGAATCGTTTCAAAATCAAACCTAAAGAAATGAATCGAACTAACTTAGGGCCGACACAATCACTATGCTAAACTGAGAACAATAAAATCGCATTAACCAAATCATAGCTATATTTGATTTTAGCAAAACAAATCTACTATACATGATTCATAACGAAGTCATTTTTAGTACTCTGAATATAATAGAATCATTTTGAATCTAAACAACAAACATGACTAATCGAAAGAAAACCCAAATCGGTCATACTAATTCAAACCAACTCATAAAACAAAATCGATGTTGAACTACATACCTGGGTAGTAAGAAAATGATTCGATCATGATAACTTTGAATTGACAAAACCCATTGTTGCCTTGACATTTCTGAAGACAATTGAACCGGTGGTTTTTTGTTTCTTTTCGTTGGCTTCTAGCTTGTCGTTCTCCTTTGACAGCGTTGTAACTCGTTCCTCTAATGATTTGATCTTAGATTGCAACAGGGGAATGTCAGTGTAATAACGTTCAAGCCAGGCATTACATTGAGTACACGGTGATTGATCGGGCTTTGGCATCACAGGTGAGGGTTCTTTCAAGTTACCAGGGGTTTGATTGTGAAGCTTAATTCCCAGGTAGTTAGGGTCGTTCTTGAGGCACGGAGGTAAGTTTGAAACATAGTCATAGGTTTCCATAGAGCATAGGCCATGAGAATAGGGGTATTCCTCGGCTAGGAAACGTTCAATATCAGAGTCTGAATCCTCGCTCAAGATGATAGGCTTTTGGTTAGTGCTATGTTTGGGCTTGTTCCGGGCACATCTCGATATCCATCGTGCATTTTTCTTTCCCTTACTGTTCACACCAGTATCACCTTTGCCTTTCTTCCTTAGAGGCCTTTTGATGGCCTTAGTATTGTATTTAGCACATGGGTTGGCTATGGTATCGGGTAGGTCACAGCTGGGGTAATTTGAGGGTTTGATAGGGGGTATAAGGGTAGGAGATGGCACGGTAGGCATAACCAGGGTTTCAGTGACCACAACCTTGTCAATTTGAACAGACTCGGGAGTGGCAAAGCCATTCCTTGATAGGAAGGCTTGACAACTATCACCACTAAGTCTCAAATGGTGGATGATAATGAGTTTGATCAAGCAGTGATGGAAAAGGCTGCTAACAGCCTTCTCACGCTTAAATCGTTTGGACATCTTGTAAAGACTACGTAAGAGATAATGTGGCATATTCAAAGGGTAGTCTATAAAATTCATCAACAACCGAGGATGATATAGAAATACCAAGCCATAACGACCTTCGCAGGTCACAAATTGCTTAACAATTGCCAAAAGATCGTGCCACCTGGGTTTGAGGGTAGTGACATGCATACCTCTATCACAACTAACAATCTTTCTTGATGTGAATGGGAGCGGCCACGACACCTCATCTACTTTTGAGTTCTTAAACCACCTTTGCCCTATAGCTGGTAATCCTGTAGCTGAGCTTATGAATTCCTTATTTAGCTCGAGATGTATGTCTCTGACCTTAGCCCTGTATCCATCAAAGGTGAGGGTGAATTGTTGGGCTACCAAAAGGTTGAAACTCTCAAATCTCTAGATAAAAACTAACCAACCACTATTTTCTAAATCCTCACGGGCATTGTCGAATAGCAGGAGTGTTTGGCTGCCATTAGGCTCTATGCCCACCATAGGTGCCATAGGCAAGGGCACATAGTGAGCTGGGTAAACGGGCAAGGGTTTGGACAGGGTATACGCAGGACCGAATAGCTCACAGACTTCCCTGAAACCAGCAGAGTTAACCCGGGGTAGAAGGGAGGCATTAATTCCCAAGTGTGAGAGGGTGGTAGAACAAAATCAACCCATGCAAAACAGTGATTTCCAAATGTGCAACCGACGGTGCATATGGTGATTCAAATCACTATTGCAATGTGTTAATAGTAATTTCATTCAAACAATTAATGAAAACTATGGTAAGTCGACACAAAAATTTGCATAAGCAATAGTGTTTGCATGGTTTTAAAATCAAAACAATGTTTCGAAATCAGCACCAAGGATTCGATCATAACAAGTATGTGTTGTATGAAATGATTGCACCGAGGGTCTAACCACAATGTCAATTTATTTTCATGAAACCAATGTGCTAAGGGATTTGATCAAAGTACATCAAACCACCATTAAATCAATGATTTAATCACAATCACTAGAATATCATCACAGTCTCATAAAAATGAAAACAAAAGAATGCCAAATTAGTAAAGATTTTGGTGTCTTGCCAACTGTGCGACTATAATTAAATTGGAAATGCAATGAACACATAGACAAGAGTGACCATAATAATCCAGTGACGATTTTTAATGTGACTTCGAAATCAAAGTTTTCATGCTTGCAGTCATGAAAACGAGAACAAAGGCAGTTGTGCAAATGCGCAAGATAACAGTGTTGTTTTATTCAAAAACTCTCGATGAGAATCAAGGGTTCCATAACACTTGTGTATGTAGCTTATAGAGATAGGATAAAAAAATGAAATGGCTACCAACAATGGCGACACACTGGTAGAAGCAGTTATCTCGGCCAAAAGAACAAATTCAGATTATGATAATGAGAAAAATTCTAACTTAAAAACAACAACTAGAAAATTGTTTAAACATCATCGTTAATCAAATATTCCAGCAGTGCTTAAAGGATGAAAACTGATAATAGTCTTAAGACAAACGAGCCACGATATTAAAGATAAAATCCCCAATACTGTTGACAGAGCCACTACTACCAGCAGGCGTCCATAGCCTCGACAGAGTTTCCATTTAACCCACTTTGATATATGTATCCTGCCGAGAAGTTCCAGATCAGAATAAAGGACATTTTAAGGTCAAGAGGTTTCATATTTACAAATTTTCACATACCCGACATTGCTTCACTGCCAGCGGGCCTGTTTAGTACCCCGACGAAGTTGTCTTGGCATCATGCATGCATTTACCCGCTGCCAGCAGACCTGTTCATCATCCTGGCGGGTTTACAAGCACTTCCCACAGCTCTTTTATGATTTATTTGGTTTTTTAAAGATATATAATTGAGCGGGGTGACGCTGAAAATTATGATATTTTAAACATATTTTTATAGACCTTAACATAATTTTTTAGAGYTKTCCTTCATTAAGATCCAGAGATGGTTTATTTACAGAACCAACCTTCTAAAGCAGGGAGACATCTTCTGAGTTATTCCCTTAAGAAAAAAGGTCAGCGTAAGAAGATAATAGATGATCGTGACAGGMTTTTCTCAGATAGAAATCAGTTAACTTCTTTCAAACAACAGTCCTTGTTCAACACAGATGTAAATTTCAGAAGTATATAATAATTGATGTTTAGACAATTTTTCAGCAGTCATTTCTGTGAAAGAATTTTCTGTTTTCTTTGTCTGAATAGTTCAAAATGCAGGTATGTGTATTTCCAAAAATAAAAACTGATAAGTACAACGGGAAAAATCAAAACCAAAACTGTAAAAGAAAAGAAAACAGAAGGAAAATATTTACATAGTATATAAAGGGTTGTCAACAAGCAAAATATCTTTTCATAGCTTGGCCATTTATCGGATAGGTGTCTGGCTGCCCCTCTAGATTTTATAACCAGAAAGAGCTAGGACCCAATTTCTCAGCAATTAAAAATGGTCCAAGCCATAAGTTCTGAAATTTCATGTGCTCTCCCTTTCCCTCATGCGATTTGTCCCATTTCAAGACAAGGTCACCTACTTCGAAGTTCCTATCAGAGGTAGAGTTAGAATCAAACCAGCTTTTGACAACTAGTTGATGTTGATCTAACTTACATTTAGCCTGAGCTCTTACCTCTTCTAGTTTCATTAAAGCATTAATTCGGTTTTCCAAAGGGGGACAGTCTTCCTCTTGTATTTTCTGTGATAACTATAGTGAGGGAAGAAGAATGTGTGGTGGCAGAATTGCTTCTCTTCCATAGACGAGAAAGAAGGGAGATTTACCTACAACAGTCTTTGGTGTTACCCTATCAGCCCAGATTGCGTTTAACAGTGCATTATGCCAGTTTTTGTGATTCTTAGATACCGTTCTCTTGATGATTTTAATCAAATTCTTATTTGTTGATTCTACCAATCCATTGCCCTGAGGGTAGTAGATGGAAAAATACTTCAATTTAATTCCTTTTTCTAAAGCGAACTTGCTCATCTCAAGAGACGAAAAATAAGAAGCGTTATCGAATACTAAATAGTCAGGGATACGAAAACGAGTGATAATATTTGAATTTAAAAAGGCAATTACCTGACTGGTATTGACAGTTCTTAATGCGGCAGCTTCAGACCACCTGGTGAAGTAATCTTTGGTTGTTATGATAAACTTATGCTGCTGTCAGGATGGAGGATCGATTGGACCTATAATATCAAGGTCCCACTGCTGAAAAGGGGAGTCTACTGAAACGGGCTGCAAAGGAAAGGCTGGTTTCTGTATCCGCCTTGATGCTTTTTGACAAATAATACACTTGCGGCACAAGGCATGGGCGTCTCTAAAAAGCGTGGGCCAGTAATAACCAGCTCTCAAAACTTTATGGACAGTGGTGTCACCACCAAAATTCCCACCAGCTTCTCCTGCATGCAATTCTAGTAAGACTTTTTCTGCTTCATCTTTCTCAAGACAGTGCATTAGTACTCCATCAAAATTTTGACGAAACAGAATATCATTAATCAAATGAAAGGAGGAAGATTTTAATCTTAACGTTGTTCTCATAGTGGGATCCAGGTGACAGGGGACTGACCCATGTTCAAGACAGAATTTTATATCGTCATACCATGGACCGACGGAGTTTTGTGCATAGCAGATTGTATTTTGATTGTGTTGTCTTAGGTTTGACATATCGTTTTCTTCTTGTTGTCCTGCTGCTGAGTCAACGACTAGCTTGCATAACCCTTGGCCTCTCACTATCTGAGCTGGGGTAATTTCTATGTCGTACTCCTGCAAGGAGGTAACCCAGTTCGCCCTCTTTTCGCCTAATTCTTTCTGCACTAAAAGGTTTCTGACGGCTGGGTAAGGAACAATAATTTCCGTCCTAGATTTCAAAAGATAAGATCTGAAGTGTTTGACTTCTTTAAAAACAGCGTAGGCTTGCTGATCTACCACTCGGTAATTAAGTTCCACACCTTTGAAAGCAGAGCTCACAAAGGCAATGGGTACTTCATTGTTTTCAGTGTTCTTTTGAGTTAGGACAACAGCGTAGGAGCGGTTAGAAGCAAAAGTGTAGAGCGTGAAGTCTTGCGAAAATTCAGGTCTCATGAGAGAAGGAGCGTCTATTATGGCCTTTTTTATTGCATTAAAATCTTGGTTTTCTAAGGGTCCCCAATGATATTGTGCATCTTTCTTAATTAAATTCTGTAAAGCTCTGACCATTTCGGAGAAACTGGGGACGAATCTCCTGACAAAGTTTATCTGGCCTAAGAAAGACTGCATAGACTTTTTGGATGTAGGAGGGGGAAGTTTCGAGATGACTTGAGTCCTTTCGAGGTCGATAATCATCCCTTTGCTTGACACAATAAATCCTAAGAGTTTACCTTGTTCTACTATGAATATATACTTTTTAGGATTTAAGGAAATGTCGTATTTACGACATCACTGTAGAACGGCTCTTAAATGAGCTAGATGATCATTTTTGTTTATGGAAAATATAGTAACATCATCTAAGTAAACTACGACGGACTAATTGATTAAGTCTTAGAAAGCGATGTCCATCACTCTCTGGAAAGTGGCACCGGCATTAATCAATCCAAAGGGAATTTTCCTATAAGCGTAGGTGCCCCATGGAGTGCGAAAGGTGGTTTTAAGTTGGTCTAGAGGAGACATCAGGACTTGGTTGTACCCTGAGAAACCATCCAATAAGGATAGCCTCTCAGAACCAAATACTTGTTGAAGGATCTGTTCCATGGGTGGGACAGGATAGTTGTCTTTATCAGACGCTCTATTAAAGTTTCAGAAATCGACGCAAAGTTGGATTTCCCCACTTTTCTTTCGGACAGGGATAAGGTTAGAAACCCATTGAGTGTGCCTAACAGGGAAAATTATCTTAGCATTTAGGAGTTTATTCAATTCTTTTTTAACAATTGGTTCGAGCTTAGGGTGCATTTTTCTTAATTTTTGTTGAAAGGGTAATGTTTGGGGTTTCATAGGAATGACGTGTTGTATGATGTTAGGGTCGAAAGTTTTAAGGTCATCATATGTCCACGCAAAAAAATATTTAAATTCTTTAAACAATTTAATAAATGCGGCTTTTTCTTGTTCAGAACACCCCACCCCTAAATTGATGCACTGTGAATTGTCATCAGTTTCTAAGTTGACTTTTTCATACGATAACGAGGAACTATTGGTTTTACAGTTGACCGATTTTTTGAATCTATCTCGAAGATCGTAAAATTTCTCTAATCTAACTACAGATTTAGGGATCGAATTTACCATATCCGATGAAGATTCAGGAGTTCTCGTATCTGGTATTACCGTGAAATCGCGCAAATTGTCGTCGTGAGTGCAGTCGTCGATCACCGCACCTTGAAAAGTTTCTTCCATATGCAAGAAGCTAATGATCTATTGATCGTCGTCGAAGACTCTCCAGTTCATGATGTTGTCGGGAATGGATGGTCTGAACAACAGTTCGACGGAGAAAGAATTTGGTGACAAGCCTTCTGCAGGAAAGAGTTTGGAAGCTACGTTAGCTAATAGATCAGCTTTAGAATTATTCAATCTAGGAATAGAATTTATATTGAAATCAGAAAACTTATTCATTAAATTCCATACCTCGGATTGGTAGATTTTAAGATGCAGAGATAGACAATGGATAGAATCTCTTACTTGTCTAATCACGATTTCGGAATCGCCAAAGACAGTCAGATTTTGAATGTTCATATCTAGAGCTTTTCTAAGGCCCTGCAATAAAGCCTCATATTCTGTTGTGTTATTAGTACATTCAAATTCTAACCTACATGAAATCAAGGTTTTGTTACTTGCTGGATCAATAATAACACAGCATGCACCTGCTCCTTCTTTGGACTTTGACCCATCAAAATAAAGAGACCAAATTTGATTTTTATCGGGTGCATGAGACCATTGTGTAGAAGTTGCTGGCTGCACATATGCTACAACCTTGTACTGCTATTATGGGTTGGTGATAGCTAAAGTCTCGGCCATGAAATTGCCGAAAAAGGTATCCATCCCTTGTATTTCGGGTGAATCAGTAGAAGGTGTAAATGGTTCATTGGGATCATTCAAATTTGTGACCGTGAACTTGAGGTAGTGTTCACGATTTACCTTGATTTTGTTGGGCTTGCCATTTTATGGAAGCCACAGGTGAGGCCAATCTGTCGCGAAATAGCCGTGTAGCTACTCCGACCAGTCCCTGCTTAAAAACAGACCATACACTTTTGGAATATCCACAACAATAATATCAATAACTTGATGAACTTTGGGGTTAGACGATAATCTTATAAGCACATTCCTTAATTCGCCTATGACTTTTACACTAATTCGAGCAAGTTGGATGATTTTTAAAGTGGATGGTTCAACTTCAGCATTAATCTTCTGACACACAGACCATGGCATCACATTGGACGATTCTCCTGAGTCTACCATACAATTGTGCACGTTTCTATTAAAGATTTTGAAAGTTAACAAAAATGGAGGTACATTTCTGCGAGTACTAAGTGTGGAAGCTTGTGGCTTTTTACTCGCATTCTCTAAAGCTAATTTATCTACATTTGTTACATTATTTACAGGAAGGCTTCCTTTATCGTGAGGATCAGAATTACTCTTAGCGGAAGTCTTCTGAGGAGATTTGTTCTGAACAACCCTTTTACTTCTTTAATTACCATTTTTGCTATTCTCTGCGATGTTTTGTAACATTTTTTGTAGTAGAAATGGAAATTTTAATAATTCATAAACAGAAATGTTAGCCCTTAACTTTTTTAGATTTTCAATTAAATCATAATCTAAGTTGGGGTTTACATGACTCTGTTTAGTCTCAGCTGGTTTAGATTGCTTCGGGGGCAAAGTCGTAGTGTTTTCGGAAGAAGGTTTGTTTGCGGTCTTAATCCTAGTATTGTACGGATGTACTGTCTCGAAGTTAGCTTGAAAAATACTATCCGAGAAGTGTCCAAAAATGTTCGGAGAAGACTCTTCTTCTTGAACTGTCTCTTGTTCAACAACCTCCTCAGGAATCTCAAGAGGCATCAAGTTATCCCGGGCTTCTAGAATTGTTTGAAGGGCGAATTGCAGACTTTCTAGATTAAGGCCTTCGGTATTTGGATTAGGTCGGTTGGTGGGAAAAGGCTTTCTGAACGGGGGTTTGTAAGGCCCTTTGCTCGAAGAAGCTTCTTCGGCTGTCCTTTTCAAATCTATAACTTGATTTGACAGTTTTTGAACGACTTTAGTTAGGTTTTCTAAATCAGATCTTTCAGGTTGTGTTTTATTTTGAGAAGGTCTAGGGAGGATTTCGATCTTCTTTTTGGAAGAAGAACTAGTTTTTGTTTCGTTGCTAGTAGCATCCTTTAAACTAAGGATGTATTTTTCAATCTGGATGGCCTCTTCGAAGGCCTCTAACAACGTAGCTTTCTTAGATCGTTTTACCCAAATGGCTATACTTCGATGCAAGGCTTTAGTATAGTATGCTATGATAAGATTCTCAGCAGGCATCGAGTCGGTAGGGATTCGGTTCTTTAGTGTTAACAATCTTTGATTAAAGTCTTTAATTTTTTATTTTGGGTTCATTCTTAAGCTATAAAGCTCCATAACTAATACTTCTGGGGACTTATTGTCTCCGAACTTTTCCAGAAAGCAGGATTCAAAATTTTCCCAAGACATGATGGTATGGGGTTGCTGGGAAAAATACCAGGTAGAGGCATTGCCCTCGAAAGTGTAGAGGAACAACCTATAGACTACATCTTCGTGCTCGACATTATGGAGTCTAATGGCTAACATAAACCTTTTAATGTGATCTTCTGCGATCTGTTTAGAGTCAGGGTCAAACTTGGGAAGCCACTGCTCCAGATGTTTGGGTAAGGGATGTTGAGCCCCAGGTACGACTACTGCATCTTGGTCAAGCCAAGGTCTGGTAGGATTGTTTTGGTTGGCCATTAGTGTAGGCGGTGTGGAAGGCTGAGAAGGGGAACTGCCTTCATCAGAAGAGTCTTCTCCAGAAGAAGAAGGAGATGATGGAGGTGGTGAGGGTGGTATTCCAGATCCTCCTTCAGCAGGAGTGAGGATTGGATCTGTAGGGTTTAAAGTGAGGTTAGTGCCTCCAAGTTGTTCTCTGATATCAGAGAAATCTAAAGGTTGGTCCAAAGGTCGATTTGGTTGCCTTAAACGGGCGAAGGCACTATGTGTTCTTGAAAGAGATTGTCGGACGATCTCTTGTACGTCACCACCTGTAGGATTTGGGGTTGCTGGCTCAACTGTGATCCGTAGATCGTCGTTTGATGTGGTTGTTGTTTGAGGGGGGATTTTGTTGTTTGAATGACTTATTGTCACTATAGGTGAGCGGTTAGGTGGTGGAGGAGCCTTACGATCACCTCGTGCCATTAATAAATTTCAGGCCCTCCTTCTAGCACCATTTGTTGGTGAATGAAATTGAACGCATAGACAAGAGTGACCATAATAATCCAGTGATGATTTTTAATGTGACTTCGAAATCAAATTTTTCATGCTTGCAGTCGTGAAAATGAGAACAAAGGCAGTTGTGCAAATGCGCAAGATAACAGTGTTGTTTTATTCAAAAATTCTCAATGAGAATCAAGGGTTCCAAAACACTTGTGTAGGCAGCTTATAAAGATAGGATAAAAAAATGAAATGGCTACCAACACATAGTCAAGTTAATAATTTGTTTTACGAACAGTTACCTAAAATTGGCGCATGAAGGAGTGCCTAAAGAATGAATGGATGACAATATATTTTACAAAATCATTACACAGCCTATAGATTCAAAACAACCCACATCCATGGCTAGTCATTCCCAAGACATCTCACACACGCTGAGTACTCTTGAAATGAGTAACTCACCCCATCCAGAGGAAGAAAATCTATTCCCTGAGATACCTTATGCTATTCCTCACGAGGAATTGAACCAATTAAGAAGAATCATAAGAGCTTACGCCCAACAGATCGGTTCATTGCCCTTAGCTCCATTACTTTCTTGAAGAAAAAAAGTAAGAAGACCAGTGGTCGAGTCCCCCGACCAGGTTTTTGTGCACACAATAGAAGACCTAATAGATTTATCCCTCATCAAAATTGAACATCCTCTTAATCTAATCCCCGAAACACTAGCCGATAACTGTTCCGAGCCTGACGATTTTTCCGATGAGGAAGGGTTTAACTCTGAATGATCAGTTTCAGGATCAGACAACATGGAAGATAACAACGATCATAATGAAGAAATGGGAAACCCACCTCAGAATAATCAATCTTGGTTGCCTAGAGATGCTCTGGCCATCCCTGGATGAGTACATAACCTTCCCCAACATCTAGAGAACTTACTCCCTAAATTTGACCCTGAAATCGCAGGATGCCTAAAGACCATATCAAAAAATTCATACTAGATATTAGACTGATGAGCGTTCAACATGAAGATGTAGTATGCAGTATTTTCCCCTACACTTTCAAGAATTTGGCCTCCACATGGTATTTTAACTTACCTGTAGGATCAATAACTAGTTGGACGAAGTTTCAAAAGGATTTTCTAGATAAATTTGCAGAAGAAACCACTACAGGATCTTTGATGATCGAGTTGTTCACTGCCACCATGAGTTCAAAGGAGAAGGTTAAATACTTTAATCAACATTTCACCACTATCCTAAACAAATTTCAACCCGAAGCTAAACCCACTTAGGAGTTGAAAATCAAAGTATATGTTAATGCCCTCCCAAATTTTGTTTCCATGTTTATGAAGAGGGCTGCCAAAGGAACCTTAGCTGAGAATTTTGAAGAAGCCAAAACGATAGAGTTACAAATGAAGGGATGTAAAGAAGGCCAAGTCTCATTGGTTAAGAAGGAAGTTCAACCTCCTCCCAGGAGATGACTCATGTTTACTAGACCCCCATGGAAACAAATAGAACAAGGTCTTGAAAAGTGGAGTGGAGACATAGAATACATACAATGCATGGTTAAGAAGTTGTCAAACAAAATCATAGACATGAAGAGAAGTGCAGGGGAAGGAAACCAAGGCCAGAGGCCCTGTAAACCTTTTTTTTAAAAGAAATCCACATTTCAAAGAAATTGAACCCCCCCAAGCCAACTTAAACATCGGTCTGGGAAGTCTAGCATCTGACTCTTTCTGTACCTATCACCAAGAAAAACACACTGAAAGAGACTGCCCACATTGTGTGCATGCTATGAATTTGATGGCCAATCATTTTTTAGATGAGGTTTACCTAACCGAAAAATCAAGCGACTCAGTTATGAATAGTGTGATCAGGAAGAAGTTGATCCACCAGAATAAACAACCATGTTAATATGGAACTCTGACCTACCAATGCCTTCCGATGACCTATTTGAGGTTCAATAACCACCCACATAAGTCTTGGCTGTGAAAACATGAAGTAGGGGTCAACCTGTCTCAAACGACCTTACTACGGTCTAAACTTTGGGGGGGGACCAGCTCTCGATCACCCGAAAGCACCTTTTGTTCACCGAAGAAATCCTATAAATATCCATACACAAGAATCACCCAAGATATACTACAACATAGTAGAAGACTTGAAAAATTTGAAGGCAAACATATTGGTCATGGACATGTGTAGAATTCCTCAACAAAAGGACTTTATGTTACAAGCATTTAAATCAATAGAAAATCCTACAACAATCACTGACCAAGGAGAAAATCTAACCCCTGCAGATCTAAGGAATAAACCAACTGTGAATGCATGCTCTAAAGATAAGAATGGAAAACCTTTTGTCCCACCATTCCTTTTGACATTTGAAGTCTTCAAAAGAAACCTCCATAATTGTTTGGTTGACTTAGGAGCATCCTCCAATGTTATGCTATTATCTATTTGCAAAACGTTAAACACAGCCCCTCTCAAAAGAGATAAACATGTAATACAACTAGACAAAAACCATGTGAAGGTTATGGGAGAGCTCAAATATGTAATGATCAGAATAGAAACACACCCCAAATTTTTTTAAGTAATTGACATCATTGTAGTAGATATCCCAGAATCTTATGGATTGCAATTGAGTCGATATTGGTCTAAGAAGTTAAATGAATACTTTAGTACAGACTGGGCTCACCTTTGGCTATCATTAAAGGGACACATGAATATGATCAAACTCGACAAGGAAAGATATATAAAACACATGGTCACTGACCTGGAAACCCCTAACGAACCTTCATCGACAGATTTCCCCGTGCTAGTAAATTGTTCTTGTGACTCTGATTTTGGAAATTCCACCCCCCCCCCACCCCTTCTCATATGATGTTCCTCTTACTCAAAACTCCGAAATAAGTTTTCAAGAAAATTTTCCAACAATGTCGGAGGAAACCCCCTTTTGTCAGGAACAAGCGTTAGAAACCACATAATAAATAAGAGGGAAGGAGGAAAGTGGTATAAAAGGGGAAGTTGACAGTTGTCGTTCACAAATGTGGACCTTATACTTTGATGGATCTAAATCACAAGAAGGCTTAGGGGCAGGGTGCATCCTCATTGACCCAAAAGGTAAACGAAGTTTCCTGTCCTGTAGACTAGAATTTGAATGCACAAACAACACTGCTAAGTATGAAGCTCTAGTACAAGGACTAAAGAAATCCATATACTTAAACGTTAAAGAATTGAAGGTTTTCAGAGTTTCTGAAATCATCGTTAGACAAGTAAGGAGCACTATACATTGCAACTCTCCCCACCTGAGAAATTACCAATAGGAAGTACACAGACTAATAGAATGTTTTGAAGCCTTCAACATTACAACGATCCCTAGAACAAAGAACACTCTTGTTGATTCCCTAGCCATCGTTGCCTCAAGGCTATCACCTCTAGAAGACTACGAATCCTCATGATTCACTATGGAGCTACTCTGCAAATCATCGGTGCCCAACAATATGTCCAATTGGAAGGTCTTTGAAGGAGATGAACAGATCATAAATGTTTTAACCAATTATGATAATTTTAAAGATCTGGCTATTGACGATGAAGTATTCTAGGAGCAATTGGTAGAAATTGACCCCCATGTACAAAAACCTGAAACAGATCAATCGACTGACACACCAAGGTCTCACACTATATCGAAGGGAGTAGCCAATTTTATTGACTTAAGGGAAACATTCAAAGGGTCAACAAATGCAAAAATGGAGAGTTCTTGTCCCATGTACGAGACTATAAATCTAGGAACTCCGGAAAACCCCAAAAATATAAATCTAGGCAAGACAGTGTTTAAATAAGAAAGGAAGGCCTATCTCAAACTATTGAGAGAATATCAAGATGTTTTTGCGTGGTCCTACCGAGATCTGATGAATCATGACACTCACATCATTCAACACACAATCCTGCTAAAACCCAGAGTAAAAACCTTCGAATAGAAGCTCTGGAAGTATCACCCATCTCTAGAGCCCCTCATGTGTCAAGAGTTAAAGAAATTACTAGATGCTAAAATTATCTTTCAAGTTAGACACTTTTCCTAGGTAGAAAACTTGGTTCCTGTCAGGAATTTCAGAAACCTCAACAGAGAATTAGAAAAGGATAATTACCTAGTCCTACCAATGGAACAACTATTACAGACTGTGCCTGGTTCTGATATTTTCTCCTTGATAGACAGTTTTTCAAATTACAACAAGGTTCCAGTTTCAAAGGAAGACCGATTGAAAACTACCTTCCGAACCAAGTGGGGAACATTTTCTTATAAACGTGTGCCCTTTGGGTTAATTAATGCAGGGGAAACCTTTCAGAGGGCCATAGACATAGATTTTCAGGGATTGATCAACAAGTGCATAGTAGTCTATTTGGACAACGCAACTATGTATTCAAATAACAGAGAAAATCACATCCAACATCCAACCCTGATTTTCGAAAGGTGTAGATAGTATGGTATATCTTTAAACCCTAAGAAAACTATCTTTGGTGTCGAGGAAAGGGAGAAATAAAAATCACAGCTCATAGCTCATCAACAAATAGTTAAAGGGTGGTTTGATGAGAATAAGGCCAAAGACAAGAATTTTGAAGTAGGATATTTAGTCCTAAAATGGGAAAAAACAAATGAGCCAAAGGGAAAACATTCTAAGTTTCAAAATCTATGGCTTAGACCTTTCTAGGTAGTCGAGAAAATTGGGGTAGGCATGTATCGGTTGCAGAATATGAGGGGGGAACCTGACGCCCTCCTGGTGAATGGCCAAGCCCTAAAACAATATTTTCACTAATATATATATATAATATAAATAGTAATAAAAATTATGTGTGTTTTCTCGATGTTTGTTCTAGGTCGATTGCGGAATGTATTTTTTTGTTTTGTTTATTTCTATAGTAATTATGCGCTTTTGAATATTGTGTTTAGAAAGACAGTGGTTGACCTCAATTCATGCGATATGACGAACTCTGTTTCTGACTCATCGCTCACATACAACACAAGAAGCGTTGGGAGACCTGCGGTTGTTTTAAAGGGTTTTCTATCTAACCTGCAAATGAACAACCTTGGGAAAATGACAAAGTGTCTGCCTGGTGGTTTGGTAAAACCTTAAGGGAAAGGTGGTAAGCTGGAAAGGACTGCATGTACCTCAAAGATAGAGTTGCAAAAATTCACCTTAACCATCTCATTTTGAAAATAACAGACGTCCTCCTCTCCCACTCACTCACGGCATTCTGCTGAAATAAAATCAACCATTTCAGATGAGTGCACAGTAGGAGAGGTTATGTAGATAACTCCACCGGAGCTATGGACACTCCCTGGAAGCGGAGCAAGGTCTGTGATGTCGGGGTGACTCTGTCAGGGCTATGGGTGCTCGCTGGTAGCAGAGAAACACCATAGCAATTGAATATGAATAACTAAAGTGGCCTTAGTCAGGGTTACATGAAGTGAAGGTGGAATAAAGGTTGAAAACCCCACAGGCAAGCCTAAATGCATCAAACGGGGAATTTCCAATCCAAGGATAAAAGAGGCTCTGATAAAAAAGCCAGTTAAGTTCTTAACCATCTTTTGCATCAGTTGAGCCTGAGGTTGGAACAAAGATTCTTCTTTCACCCAGTAAGTCGCCATTTGTTGAGCACTCAACACACCCTAAAAATCCTCTATTAAATTTTGTTTTTTGGGTACCACTTGAGTCAATTTCCCATCACTGAGTGACTTGGTTCTTATTCATTTCTTCCTTGATTGAGTCTTTGTGCATTTTTGTTTCTATTGTTTCTTGAAGGATAATTACATGTTGTATTTGGTTCATAAGGCTTGTCATCATGTTTCCAATGATTGATCTCACAGCAGGTCGACCAAGCCTTTTTGTTTGCACAGGAAACACACATGGACAAGCGCAACAATCTAGAGAGGTCAATGTATGGCTTAGATTGTGGAAACAGATAGGTTGACTTTCGATGGTGGAGATCCATCAGGCCAATTAGATCGATGTTTTTCATGCATTTAGCGTGTCGAAATCATGTGGGGTTTAACATCAAGAGGGAACCCATGAAGTACGCAAACACCTGAAGTCTTGAAGAGCCGAAGAGTCGAAGAGCCAAAGTCTCGAAGAGTCAAAGAGTCGAAGTCCTGAAGTCCCGAGAGCATGCCACATCAGATTCATAGACGTACCACTCCAAGAGATTTCCAAGTACAACATTCCAAACTGCCGAAGCCCGAAAGGGAATCTGGACCGTCCATTAATGAGGACACAGGGAGACAGATCCTTCACTTTGGAGACTTAGCACTCCTGGATATTTGCGAAGCACTAAAACAAGAATTATCCGAAGTTCTGAACTAATGAAGTCTCGAAGAAACGAGAGACTTCCATGTCACTTCGGGCCCATACTACTTCGAGAGAACTTCATGCCTCATAGTCCAAAAATCCTGAATCCTGAAGTGTCGGAGAACATGGCACTCATCAGTCATAGCACGTGGCACTCATCAATCATGACACATGGCACTCATCAGTCATAGCACATGGTACTCATCAATCATGACACATGGCACACTCATCAGTCATGACACATGGCACTCATTCCAGGTCATTGGGTTGTGTCATTCGCGCATTTTGACGTGACACATGTCACCCTTCTTTCCATGACACATTAGTAGTCATGAAATCATATGACATCAGGCCACCATGTCACTCTGGGATATTTCCGAGCACAACATTCATAAAATCCAGAAGAGCCCAAACACCCGAAGTCCCAAAGTGAATCTTGACCATCCATCAATGAGGACACGCGATGACAGATCCCCCACTTCAGATATACACTGCTTCACAGGATTGACAGAGAAAAGAGATGAAAAATACCGAAGCCTGAAATCCCGAAGTAAATCTAGACCGTCCAGAGCCAGTGGCCACATGGAGGCAGATCTCTCACTTCGAAAATATGACACTTTGGAGGATGGTACGAACTATGCATTGAAACTCCCGAAACCCAAACTCTCAAAGTGATCACTGACCATTGATCTCAAATTAACCAGCATTGTTGATCTATGTAGCAGGCAAGGAAGGAATATTACCTAGATCACATATTGTAATCAGAGCGATGACCACAATCCATTGTGGGGATGTAAATTGCCTGAATGTTAATTTTCTAGAGCGGTCCCACAATTGGAACCATGGTATTGTTGGAAGGGTATGTGGCAGCTTATGAGGGATTGTGCACCCAAAAGTGGTGTGGACTCAAACCACCCTCGACAAATTCTGCAATCACATGCTTATATGACACTATGTCACCTCCACGTCACCGCATCACCTCCACTCACACTCCCGCTATCCCTCAACTTTAGCAACCTATTCCCCGCCTAACTCCTGCATTGATCGCCTCAGCGACATCCCTTTCCTCTAGATCAGCGGTCCTTATTGCATGTCGGACCCGGCCTTTCTACCTTTAACAGTGGGTGGGGGGGGTGCGAAAGTGGTTTCCCCACCGCAGGCCCAACCTAATGTGGCAGCTCCTCAGGATTTCAGACCCCCCCCCC
>ML790185.1:173294-198154 GCA_009831015.1 Picea engelmannii | reverse complement strand
AGGAAAGTGAATTCCTTATTGTAACAACCCAAGACAACATGATGCTCATCAAACCAATCCATACTAATGAGACAATCATATGAGCCCAAAGGTATAATATTCAAATCACATTTTGTGTGCAGTCCATTCATCTCCAATGGAAAAGCATTAACCATCTCATTGATTTTTGTTTTTTCTCCTATAGCTAACTGCGCCAAAAAATATTTTCCAATCTTGATTCTCAAAAAATGGAATCTTTCCACCATCTTAGGGTCTAGCTAACTATGACTAGCTCATGTGTTAACTAAAATAGAAATACTTTGTTCATTAATCTTACCTTCCACATTGATTGTGTACGACTGGAACTCATCTTGCTTATTATCTAGCACAACATAAATCCTTGGAACATTTCTACCCATGTCCTCTACTTTCATATATTTGTGTACACTGTGTGTAATGCTCGCTTTATCATCTCTTTGAGGACAATATCTGTGCATATGATTTACGCCACAACCCCAACACTACATAAGTTATTGCCATGACTTTTGTCCCCATGTTTCCAACATTTTGGGATCCTGAAGAGTCACCTATCCTTGCATAGTATTTCTGATAAACAATGGATTAATTCCCTTCTTCCTCTATTCCACCTTACTTTTAACCTTGTCTTCCCAATCCTTTTGGAGATTCGGTCTTCCCCTTTGCTGATCATAAATACACTTAGTGCGCCTTATGGTATCTTCCAACATTTTAGGGTCATCATACTATATCTTTTCACTGATAAATGAGGGAAACCCACTTAAATATTTATTAATCTTCACTTGTTAATCCTTGATAAAAGACACATAATTTAGCAGTTCTAAAAATCTTCTTTCATACTCATCAATCGTCATTCTCCCAATCTTGAGTTCAAAGAAATCCTTCATTTTCTTCTCATCGTATTGCTTATTTAAGTACTTCTTTTGGAACTACCTCTTGAATTCTCTCTAACTCACTTTCTTCTCATCAATGTGCTACACTTGCACATACTGATCCCACCACATTTATGCCTTTCCCTTTAACTGATAGATAACAATTCTCCCTTTTTCCTGCGCATAATAGTTATGCAGATGGAAGTATTTCCTCATACCCAACAACCATGTCTTTGAATCTTCATCCTTCCTGTGATCACCTTCGAAGGTAGGAGGATTAATCTTATTCATTTCCCCTTGTAACTTGTCCACCCCAGTCCTTCTCTTATTCTTTCTAACAAGAGATGGAATTGAACTATTGCACATTTCCCTGAAAGAATGCTCACTGACACTTCTTTCTTGTCTTCATCTCTCATTCTGAAACCTTCGAATTCTTGAACTAATTAAATCTTTATCCTTATCCATATTCTTTTCTACTATGTCCAGGCTATGCATCAATTTGACATTGAGGTCATCTTGTTGTGCCTTGTCTCTCATAATCCTTTCATTATCAACCTTATAACGTTGTACATCTTTCTGCAATATTTTTACAATTTCTACCAAGTTCATGCACTCCTCCTTAGACTCAGTACCATTGACACCAAAACTGATATAAAAATCCCCAAATTCATCATCCGGACTATAATTCCTCCACACATCTTCCATTCTTTCAACCTTCTACACTAACTTTGTCTTTCTCTATTTGCTAATAGTTCTACAAAATGTGAAGACAACAAGATTTGTTAGGTAATTTCATGAAAATAATACATGAAAACTTCGCACCATTTTGTTTGAATCCTTTCTCTTAGATTTCTTGGATGATTTCAACATCCAAAACACTAGTGCACACACCCGTGCATCACTGCTTTTGTGTGCATCACAACTCTTAGTACTCAATTTACAGTGCTAAATTTTGTACTTTTGGTAAAGACAGGCACGCTACTGGAATAATGACATTCTTGCAACGCCATTATAAAGCATCATATTCTTCACTAGATTGGTTTCTCACCATATCTAAACTACTTATATTTAATATTGTTTACAACCAAGAGTCAACATTGGCAAAAGGGCCAAGCTCCATTAAAGCCATAAGGCATAAAAAACCATGTTCACAGGTTATCGAGCCAAATCACCTGCCATCAAATACAACATAGGTTAGTATCTACTACTACTATCCACACAACACAACAATCATGATAAAGCACCAGTACACAAGGAGTTCACGAGCAGAAAACTTTAAGAGATGTCATAGGTGTTGAAGTGATAGTTTTAAGGCAATAAGGAAAAATTGAAACATGTGTTTTTTTTATATTTATAATAATATTGGATTGGCTTGGCGATAACAATAAATAGTGACCCTATCAACTGTGCAAAACACCAATTTCCAAGCAAACAGACATCACATGGAAAATTATGATAGATGGCTAATATGGGCATATAGTTGAATTCTTTGTTTACTTCTTATAAGTGCACTCACAGTTTGTTGATGCTTTCATGTATTGAAATCACCATGTGACTTATGGATAAGTCCGGTTTTGTATGCACATAGAGGTTGTGTAAGAGCCCAGGTGATGAAAATCTACCAGCAGAGACATCGGACGCCAAACGCTCAATCAATTAAGTCAAGAGCTAAGTCACTCAACACAAGGCGCCATGGGAGGAGCCCACAAAGAGGCCTTCTTCATGCACTACGCATCAATTTTGTCCACAACTGTCAGCATTAAAAAGAATTAAAGGGTTTCTATCCCATGCATAGAAAAACACCACGCAGCACACAATGAGCCACTGCACCTGCAATCGAAACTGAATTCAAGCGCACAAGCCAAGCCACGAATTAAAAACACAAGCCATTCTTATGCTAGCTACACTAAAGCTGAATCCATGAGTCATGCTATGTGTCGACACACAAAAGAAAGCCAAAGTCATTAATCAAGCCATAAATCAAGTTCATTGACCAAATCAATTTAAATGCCTATTCAAAGTCTACGTGTCAAGTCAACAAGTCAAGTCCATATGCCACGCAACATATGAGTCATCAAACGCCATCTAAGAGCCAAGTGTCAAAACATTGTACAAAGGTCGATTTGGTTATCCAGTGTTTCATAGAATGTGGTAAATCATGCTCGAAATTACAGATGCCAAAGATCTGATTTGCAGGCAAAAGATACACGCACAACTATCTAAAGGTGCAACATAGTTTGGTCTATGGTTTGTTTTGCAGGTCGAAGGCATCAGGTTGTTATGCAAAGCCATGAGTCAATACAACATGGGAAATCCAGCGTTAAACTCATATGCCCATACAAGGCCAAGAGGAGGGAGCCTTCAGGATGACTGGAAGCCCTCGATTCAAGTAGTCCTAGGGTATGCTTGCTATAATTTTCTATGGTGTTGTCCCTTAGCCACATTGTTGTGGTATATTAGACATGATGTCAAAGCATGGCGAAGAATAGAAGTGCACTGAGTAGGTTCCAGGTTATTTATTGATGAGGAGTTCTAGTAAGAGTTAAATGAGCACTCAGATGCCAAGAATTGGAAGTTTTCAATTGTATGTCATTGCCACACAATGCTAAATGTCACTGGGTAGATGGAAGTTTGAGTTTAAAAGTATAAATTGCAAAGTACCAACAAATAAGAGATAGACCGAGGTGAGAAGCTCGCAGTTGTCAATGGAAATGAGAAGGGCCAATATCACGATCTTGGTAAATAATTTAAGCACTATAATAGAGTTTATTTATTACGCATAGATGATGGGAGTAAGAGAAATAATACCAAATCAAAAGATGTGGCAAAACAACTTAAGGAAAAAACAAATGGAAAGCTTGACTAGATCAAAGTTTCAAGTCAAACCCTGAGAATCCTCCAATAGTTCACTCATGAGAGGTTATAATAAATCTTCATACAACAAGATTTGAGAAGACGAAAGAGAAAGTTCTTTTTATGTTTTGGAACTTTTCAATTAGTCTTTGGTTTGAGAAGATTGCGGAGTATAATAATATTTCCAACATCTGTCAAGGCCATACAATAGCTGGAGATAGAGCATGACTAAAGCAAAGTTTTAGGCATAATATCAGTAGCCTCAACACCAAAGGGCAGCTAAAGGACACCTGGAAGCAGTGATCTTCTAGCAATTCAACATTCAAATCCACCAGTTAAGAATTGAAGACTTCATCAAAGATTTGGATTAATCTAAATCAACATTTCCAAGAAACCACTCGAGTGACAAACTTTTTGGAGGAAATAGAACACATGGTAGCTTGAAATTGAAGGAAGTTGGTCAAATGTTATCTCTAGTATCTCGAAGACATGGCTAACACGTGGCATCAAGAAATCTACAAGAAGCATAAAATTCTGCCAAAGCTATGGAAACAAGGCACTTGCAGTCAGTTCAGCCTTATTTCTCATCGATTCCAGATTCTTAGTGATCCGAGGAGCAATGTTTGAGCAATATCTAGGTTTTCAAGTTACAGGTGGCAGGGGATTCAACAAATGAAATTCATATCTAGATTTAAAAGGAGATTTGACACCAACAAACTCAACTATTCGACAACCTTTACAACTACATTTGTTTTAGTTTATGTCTTATGATTTGAATGGATTTTATTTCCAGTAAAATAGCACATTTTGTTATTATTTTTTGTTATTTAAATCAAGCATTTTGTAATCAAATGGGTGGAGGAGAGACCCGAGAGGGGAATTTGGGCAGAAGCCTATGTAGGAAAGATTGTAAGCCTATGGGAATTTATTTAAGTATTCACTTCTAACATTGAACATCCAGGTGCATTGTTTTACCAGACTGTGATCTCTTCCTGTTTTACATTCTGTCTTCGTCTTACTTGAAAGAATTGCAGACATTGAGAACTAATGGATGCTCATGGATGATAGATTCCCGAGCGGTAAGATTTTTCCGTGATTGCCTATTATTAATGTGTTTTGTTTAAAGTACTGATGCATCCTTTTGACAGAGATAATCTTTGTTTGGTGGATTTTCTACTATTTGTCACGTTCTCCATTCTTCCATCCACCATCATATAAGTATTTTCTCTGATATGCAACTCACTGGCCTTCAATCTAACAAGATGTTTACTTGAATCCATGCCCAATGGTGTTTTAACTAATCTGCATTTAGCTTGTTTCTCTTATTCTTTCTCGTATCATCTACCTTATCCACCTTATTTCAAAACCCAAACACATTCTTATTTATAAAATCATTGCTATAACTGAAGATGTGCTAGGCTTGACCCTATAGCATTCTAGGGGTAACTTCTAGCACTAACATATTTTGGTGTCGTTGTCGGGGACGAAGCAATGAAGATATCGTCCCTGGGAGAATGACAAGGATCAGATCCGCTTCTTGATGGTGAACAGGAAGAGGGCAGATACATGACTGCACATCTTTCACCATGGCGACTCCATCGTCCCGAGATTCATAGGTGACTCCACTGGTTGAACATCCATGAGGGCCATGGAAACTATTGTGGCTCAGAGGTATGCATTTTGGGATTTCACCAACATAGTTGGTTTTCCACATCCAGTACCTACAATATCTGAATGGGATGACTATCTTCCCAGATTTAGAGGATGCAAGGATGATAATCCTGGTGAACATTTATCAAATTTTCATAAATGCATGCTTTAACATAATTTTGTTCATGAGGATGTCTTAATCAAGATGTTCAGATTTTTTTTAGAAGAACATGCTCATGAATGGTGTCAATCCCTTCTTCCTACTAGCATTTATTCTTTGAAGGAGTTTCATACTGTCTTTCATCATTATTACAAAAACATTTATCTAATTGATTTTCCTTTTGATAACTGTTGTAAAGAATTTGAATTTGACATTCAACATTCAATTAGTATTTCTTCTATTTGTAAGGATGTCGGTGACAACCATATTGTAGACACATTTGTCCTTTGTTCAAATGTTTCTAGTAATTTTGACTATGATATAGAGGATGATTATTTTGAGGAAGGAGAAGATGTTTCATCGTCTTCCGAATCTTCTTCTAAATCTGTTTTATAGCATGAGGTTGCTCGTCCTTCTATGCAAGACACAAAGGTTTTTGGCTCACCTATTTATGATGAGTATTATAATTCTGAAGATGATGGTATTTTCTATGAACAACGGATCTCATATTTTCTCTCTAAGGCCTTTGATCAGGAGCTGTATCACAACAAACATTTAGATTCTCTCCTTGATAATCATGGTTCAAGTGGAGGGCAAATTTTCACATCAAGACATAATGAAAACTTTAGCAGTAAGCAACTTTATGACAGCTATGCATCTGAAGTTGAGGAAGGCAACGATGGGGACCTGAAGCAGTTTTATGAACAAATTACTAAGCCTATTCCTTCACTAGTTGTAAAAGATTATTTTCTGGAAGTCAACAAACCAATATCCGATATTAATGGTTCACCATCTTTAGAAGATATTAAGTCGGTTGGGATTGGCATTATTAAGAAGCTCAGTTTAATATCTCATGAACATAAAACTAGTATCACTTACAGAACATACATCAAACAAGAATTGAGTAGCAGTGAAATCAACTTGCAATCATGTTCAGATTTGCAAATAGTTAAATGTGGCAGCCATTATAAAAAAGAAGATATGCGTAAACCTTTTGATCTTCAACTGAAACAATAGGAAGAGGTTTTTCTCTGCCTCTTTCATGATCCTTTTGCTGATTATATGGATTTTTCAATCACTTCAAACGGAAAATTATTCTTTCTCAACGAAGGTTGGCTTTGCTTCACTTTTCCTTTTCACTTTGATATGCTATGGGTCTCTTTATTTGTCAGAACCAGATCAAGAGTTTCACCAATTAGGAAATTACTTGTATGGCTTCATTGGAAGCATGCTTTTACCTGATCTAAAGGAAGAAGTTTGGTAGAAGTAGGGCAGGCAATAAGCTCTCTTCTTGAGCATTTGTTTTCACAGTTTGCATAGTGTAATCAGATTTGCAGTGAGTTTGTTTTCAGCATTTTCTTAGAGTTTGATAAGTTGTAGAAGTTTGAAGCCAGAGTTGAAATGATATTGACTAACTCCATAGCTCAATGGAATAGGAAGAGCATAAATGTGTATGTTTGCAGAGGAAAAAGTTTGTAGGTTGCATTGCACGGATGCATAGAGGAAAGGCACAACGGTCTACTTGTTCTTGATGCTTCATAGGGAGAACATCATCCCCAGAAGGAGCTAGTGTTAGTACTCAATTTACAGTGTTAAATTTTGGACTTTTGGTAAAGACAGACACGCCACTGGAATAATGGCATTCTTGCAGCACCATTATAAAGCATCATATTCTTCGCCAGATTTTTTTTTCACCATATCTAAAATGCTTATATTTAATATTGTTTACAACCAAGAGTCAACATTGGCAAAAGGGCCAAGCTCCATTAAAGCCATGAGGCATAAAAAACCAAGTTCACAGGTTATCGAGCCAAAGCACCTGCCATCAAATGCAACAAAGGTTAGTACCTACTACTACTATCCACACAACACAAAAGTCATGATAAAGAACCAACACACAAGGCGTTCATGAGAAGAAAACTTTAAGAGATGTCACAGGTGTTGAAGTGATAGATTCAAGGCAATAAGGAAAAATTGAAACATGTGTTGTTTTTATATTTATAATATTATTCGATTGGCTTGGCGATAACAATAAATAGTGACCCTATCAGCTATGCAAAACACCAATTGCCAAGCAAATAGACAGCACATGGAAAATTATGACAGATGGCTAATATGGGCATATAGTTGAATTCTGTGTTTACTTCTTATAAGTTCACTAACAGTTTGTTGATGCTTTCATGTATTGAAATTTCCATGTGACTCATGGATAAGTCCGGCTGTGTATGCGCATAGAGGTTGTGTAAGTGCCCAGGTGATGAAAATCTACCAGCAGAGACATCAGATGACAAACACTCAATTGATTAAGTTGAGATCTAAGTCACTCAACACAAGGTGCCATGGGAGGATCCCACAAAGAAGCCTTCTGCATGCACTATGCATCAATTTTGTCCACAACTATCAGCATTAAAAAGAATTAAAGGGTTTCTATCTCATGCATAGAAAAACACCACGCATCACACAATGAGCCAGTGCACATGCAATTGAAACTTAATTCAAGCACACAAGCCAAGCCACAAATTAAAAACACAATCCATTCTTATGCTAGCTACACTAAATCTGAAGCCATGAGTCATGCTATGTGTTGACACACAAAAGAAAGCCAAAGTCATTAATCAGGCCATAAATCAAGTTCATTGACCAAATCAGTTTAAATTCCTATTCAAAGTCTACGTGCCAGGTCGACAAGTCAAGTCCATATGCCACGCAACATATAAGTCATCAAATGCCAGCTAAGAGCCAAGTGTCAAAACATTGTGTAGAGGTCGATTTGGTTATCCAGTGTTGCATAGATTGAGTTAAATCATGCCCGAAATTACAGATACCAAAGATCTGATTTGCAGGTAGAAGATACATGCACAGCTGTCTAAAGGTGCAACATAGTTTGGTCTATGGTTAGTTTTGCAGTTCAAAGGCATCAGGTTGTTATGCAAAGCCACGCGTCAAGACCACATGGGAAATCCAACGTTATACTCATATGCCCATCCAAGGCCACGAGGAGGGAGCCTTCAGGATGACTGGAAGCCCTCGATTCAAGTAGTCCTGGGGTATGCTTGCTATAATTTTCTATTGTGTTGACTCTTAGTCACATTGTTGTGGTATATGAGACATGATGTCAAAGCATGGCGGAGACTAGAAGTGCACTAAGCAGGTTCTAGGTTATTTATTGATGAGGAGTTCTGGTAAGAGTTAAACGAGCACTCAGATGCCAAGAATTGGAATTTTTCAACTGTATGTCATCGCCACACAATGCTAAATGTCACTGGGTAGGTGGAAGTTTGAGTTTAAAAGTATAAATTGCAAAGTACCAACAAATAAGAGATAGACCGAGGTGAGAAGCTCGCAGTTGTCAATGCAAATGAGAAGGGCCAATATCACGATCTTGGTAAACAATTTAAGCATTGTAATAGAGTTTATTTATCATGCATAGATGTTGGGAGTAAGAGAAATAATACCAAGGCAAAAGATGTGGCAAAACAACTTAAGGAACAACAAATGGAAAACTCGACTAGATCAAAGTTTCAAGTCAAAACCTGAGAATCCTCCAATAGTTCACTCATGAGAGGCTACAGAAGGAGGCAGAGTTTCAGTCTTCCTTGGTTATAATAAATCTTCATACAACAAGATTTGAGAAGATGAAAGAGAAAGTTCTTTTTATGTTATGGAACTTTTTCATTTAGTCCTTGGTTTGAGAAGATTGAGGGAGTATAAAAATCTTTCCAACATCTATCAAGGCCATACAATAGCTGGAGATAGAGCATGATTAAAGAAAATTTTTAGGCATAATATAAGCAACCTCAACACCAAAGGGAAACTAAAGGACACCTGGAAGCAATGATCTTCTAGCAATTCAACATTCAAATCCAACAGTTAAGAATTGAAGACTTCATCAAAGATTTGGATTAATCTAAATCAACATTTCCAGGGAACCACTCGAGTGACAAACTTTTTGGAGGAAACAGAACACATGACAGCTCGAAATTGAAGGAAGTTGTTCAAATTTTATCTCTAGTATTTGGAAGACATGGCTAACACGTGGCATCAAGAAATCTACAACAAGCATCAAATTCTGCCAAAGCTATGGAAACAAAGCATTTGCAGTCAGTTCAGCCTTATTTCTCATTGATTCCAGATTTTAGTGATCCTAGAAGCAATGTTTGAGCAATATCCAGGTTTTCAAGTTACAGGTGGCAGGGGATTCAACAAATGAATATCATATCTAGATTCAAAAGGAGATTTGACACCAACAAACTCAACTATTCGACAACCTTTACAACTAAATTTGTTTTAGTTTATGTCTTATGATTTGAATGGATTTTATTTCCAGTAAAGTAGCACATTTTGTTATTATTTTTTGTTATTTAAATCAAGCATTTTGTAATCAAATGGGTGGAGGAGAGACCCGAGAGGGGAATTTGGGTAGAGGCCCATGTAGGAAATATTGTAAGCCTATGGGCATTTATTTAAGTATTCATTTCTGACATTGAACATCCAGGTGCATTGTTTTACCAGATTGTGATCTCTTCCTATTTTACATTCTGTCTTCGTCTTACATGAAAGAATTGTAGACATTGAGAACTAATGGCTGCTCATGGATGATAGATTCCCAAGAGGTAAAGATTTTTTCATGATTGCCTATTATCAGTGTGTTTTGTTTCAAGTACTGATGCATACTTTTGACAGAGAGAATCTCTGTTTGGTGGATTTTCTACTATTTGTCACATTCTCGATTCTTCCATCCACCATCATATAAGTATTTTTTCTGATATGCAACTCACTAGCCTTCAGTCTAATAGGATGTTTACTTGACTCCATGCCCAATGGTGTTTTAAATGATCTGCATTTAGCTTGTTTCTCTTATTATTTCTCATATCATCTACCTCATCCACCTTATTTCAAAACCCAAACACATTCTTATTTATAAAATCATTGCAATAATTGAAGATGTGGTAGGCTTGACCCTATAGCGGTCTAGGGGTAACTTCTAGCACTAGCATCTTTTGGTGCCATTGCTGGGGATGAAGCAACGAAGATATATTCCCTGGGAGAATGACAACGATCAGATCCGCTGCTTGATGGTGAATAGGAAGAGGGAAAATACATGACTGCAGATCTTTCACCATGGCGATTCCATTGTCCCGAGATTAATAGGCGACTCCACTGGTTGAAGATCCATGAGGGCCATGGAAACTATTGTGGCTCGGAGGTATGCATTTTGTGATTTCATCAACATAGTTGGTTTTCCACATCCAATACCTACAATATCTAAATGGGCGGACTATCTTCCCAGATTTAGAGGATGCAAGGATGATCATCCCGGTGAGCATTTATCAAATTTTCATAAATGCATGTTTGAACATAATTTTGTTCACAAGGATGTCTTAATCAGTGTGTTCATATTTTCATTAGAAGAACATGCTCGTGAATGGTGTCAATCCCTTCTTGCTTCTAGCATTCATTCTTTGAAGAAGTTTCATATTGTCTTTCATCATTATTACAAAAACACTTATCCAATTGATTTTCCTTTTGATAACTGCTCTAAAGAATTTGAATTTGACATTCAACATTCAGTTAGTATTTCTTTTGTTTGTAAGGATGTCAGCGACAACCATATTGTAGAGACATTTGTCCTTTTTTCAAATGTTTCTAGTAATTTTGACTATGATATTCAGGATGATTATGTTGAGGAAGGAGAAGATGTTTCATCATCTTTCGAATCTTCTTCTAAATCTGTTTTACAGCATGAGGCTACTCGTCCTTCTATGCAAGACAGAAAGGCTTCTGGCTCACCTATCTATGATGAGTATTATAATTTTGAAGATGATGGTATTTTCTATGAACAACAGATCTCATCTTTTCTCTCTAAGGCCTTTGATCAGCATTTGTATCACAGCAAAATATTAGATTCTCTCCTTGATAGTCATGGTTCAAGTGGAGGGCAAATTTTCACATCAACACATAATGAAAAATTTAGCAGTAAGCCACTTTATGACAGCTATGCATCTGAAGTTGAGGAAGGAAACAATGGGGACCTGAAGCAATTTTATGACAAATTACTAAGCCTATTCCTTCACTAGCTGTAACAAATTATTTTCTGGAATTCAACAAACCAATATCTGATATTAATGGCTCACCATCTTTAGAAGATATTAAGCCAGTTGGGATTGGCATTATTGAGAAGCTCAGTTTAATATCTCGTGAACATAAAACTAGTATCACTTACAGAACAGACATCAAACAAGAATTGAGTAGCAGTGAAATCAACTTGCAATCATGTTCAGATTTGCAAATAGTTGAACGTGGCAGCCATTATCAGAAAGAAGATATGAGGAGACCTTTTGATCTTCAGATGAAACAACAGGAAGAGGTTTTTATTTCTCTTTCATGATCCTTTTTCTGATTATATGGAGTTTTCAAGCTCTTCAAATGAAAAATTATTCTTGCTCAACGAAGGTTGTCTTTGCTTCACTTTTCCTTTTCACTTTGATATGCTATGGGTCTCTTTATTTGTTAGAACGAGATCAAGAGTTTCACCAATTAGAAAATTACTTGTATGGATTCATTGCAAGCATGATTTTACTTGATCTAAAGGAAGCAGTTGGTTAGAAGTAGGGCATGCAATAAGCTCTCTTCTTGAGCATTTGTTTTCATAGTTTGCATAGTGTAATCAGATTTGCAGTGAGTTTTTTTTCAGCATTTTCTTAGAGTTTGATAAGTTGAAGAAGTTTGAAGCCAGAGTTGAAATGATATTTACTGAATCCATAACCCAACAGACTAGGCAGAGCATAAATGTGGATGTTTGCAGAGGAAAAAGTTTGTAGGTTGCATTGCACGAATGCACAGAGGAAAGGCACAATGGTCTACTTGTTCTTGATGCTTCACAAGGAGAACATTATCCCCAGAAGGAGCCAGTGTTAGTACTTAGTTTACAGTGTTAAATTTTGGACTTTTCGTAAAGACAGGCATGCTACTAGAATAATGACATTCTTGCAGCGCCATTATAAAGCATCATATTCTTCGCCAGATTGTTTTTTCACCATATCTAAACTGCTTATATTTAATATTGTTTACAACCAAGAGTCAACATTGGCAAAACGACCAAGATCCATTAAAGCCATCAGGAATAAAAAACCAAGTTCACAGGTTGTCAAGCCAAAGCACCTGCCATCAAATACAACACAGGTTAGTACCTACTACTACTAGCCACACAACACAAAATTCATGATAAAGCACCAGCACACAAGGAGTTCAAGAGTAGAAAACTTTAATAGATGTCACGGGTGTTGAAGTGATAGATTCAAGGCAATAGGGAAAAATTGAAACATGTGTTGTTTTTATATTTATAATAATATTGGATTGGCTTGGTGATAACAATAAATAGTGACCCTATCAGCTGTGCAAAACACCAATTGCTAAGCAAATAGACATCACATGGAAAATTATGACAGATGGCTAGTATGGGCATATAGTTGAATTCCATGTTTACTTCTTATAAGTGCACTAACAATTTGTTGATGCTTTCATGTATTGAAATCACCATGTGACTTATGGATAAGTCTGGTTTTGTATGCGCATAGAGGTTGCGTAAGTGCCCAGGTGATGAAAATCTGCCAGTAGAGACATCGGATGATGAATGATCAGTCGATTAAGTCGAGAGCTAAGTCACTCAACACAAGGCGCCATGGGAGGAGCCCACAAAGAGGCCTTCTTCATGCACTACGCATCAATTTTGTCCACAACTGTCAACATTAAAAAGAATTAAATGGTTTCTATCTCATGCATAGAAAAACACCATGCAACACACAATGAGCCAATGCACCTGCAATCAAAACTTAAGTCAAGTGCACAAGCCAAGCCACAAATTAAAAACACAAGCCATTCTTATGCTAGCTACACTAAAGTTGAAGCCATGAGTCATGGTATGTGTCGACACACAAAAGAAATCCAAAGTCATTAATCAAGCCATAAATCAAGTTCATTGACCAAATCAGTTTAAATGCCTATTCAAAGTCTACGTGCCAAGTCGACAAGTCAAGTCCATATGCCACACAACATATAAGTCATCAAACGCCAACTAAGAGCCAAGTGTCAAAAAATTGTGCAGTGGTCGATTTGGTTATCCAGTGTTGTATAGATTGAGGTAAATCATGCCCGAAATTACAG
The DNA here is from genome assembly GCA_009831015.1 of Picea engelmannii. Taxonomy (NCBI): domain Eukaryota; kingdom Viridiplantae; phylum Streptophyta; class Pinopsida; order Pinales; family Pinaceae; genus Picea; species Picea engelmannii. Next base: position 184,441 of record ML790185.1, on the reverse strand, counting down.
ATGCCAAAGATCCGATTTGCAGGTAGAAGATACATGCACAGTTGTCTAAAGGTGCAACATAGTTTGGTCTATGGTTTGTTTTGCAGGTCGAAGGCATCAGGTTGTTATGAAAATCCACGAGTCAAGACCACATGGTAAATCCAACGTTAAACTCATATGCCCATACAAGGCCATGAGGAGGGAGCCTTTAGGACGACTGGAAGCCCTCGATTCAAGTAGTCCTAGGGTATGCTTGCTATAATTTTCTATGGTGTTGTCTCTTAGTCACATTGTTGTGGTGTATGAGACACGATGCCAAAGCATGGCAGAGACTATAAGTGCACTGAGCAGGTTCCAGGTTATTTATTGATGAGGAGTTCTGGTAAGAGTTAAATGAGCACTCAGATGCCAAGAATTGGAAGTTTTCAACTATATGTCATTGCCACACAATGCTAAATGTCGCTGGGTAGATGGCAGTTTGAGTTTAAAAGTATAAATTGCAAAGTACCAACAAATAAGAGATAGATCGAGGTGAGAAGCTCGCAGTTGTCAATGCAAATGAGAAGGGCCAATATCACTATCTTGATAAACAATTTAAGCACTGTAATAGAGTTGATTTATTACGCATAGATGATGGGAGTAAGAGAAATAATACGAAGGCAAAAGATGTGGCAAAACAACTTAAGGAACAACAAATGGAAAGCTCGACTAGATCAAAGTTTCAAGTCAAAACCTGAGAATCCTCCAACATTTCACTCATAAGAGGCTACAAAAGGAGGCAGAGTTTCAGTCTTCCTTGGTTATAATAAATATTCATACAACAAGATTTGAGAAGACGAAAGAGAAAGTTCGTTTTATGTTATGGAAGTTTTCAATTAGTCTATGGTTTGAGAAGATTGAGGGAGTATAATCATCTTTCCAACATCTGCCAATGCCATACAGTGGCTAGAGATAGAGCATGATTAAATCAAATTTTTAGGCATAATATCAGTAGCCTCAACACCAAAGGGAAGCTAAAGGACACCTGGAAGCAATGATCTTCTAGAAATTCAACATTCAAATCCACCAGTTAAGAATTGAAGACTTCATCAAAGATTTGGATTAATCTAAATCAACATTTCCAAGAAACCACTTGAGTGACAAAATTTTTGGAGGAAACAGAACACATGGCAGATCGAAATTGAAGGAAGTTGGTCAAATGTTATCTCTAGTATCTCGAAGACATGGCTAACAGGTGGCATTAAGAAATCTACAACAAGCATCAAATTCTGTCAAAGCTATGGAAACAAAGCACTTGCATTCAGTTCAGCCTTATTTCTCATCGATTCCAGATTCTTAGTGATCCGAGGAGCAATGTTTGAGCAATATCCATGTTTTCAAGTTACAGGTGGCAGGTGATTCAACAAATGAAGAACATATCTAGGTTTAAAAGGATATTTGACACCAACAAACTCAACTATTCGACAACCTTTACAACTACATTTGTTTTAGTTTGTGTTATGATTTGAATGGACTTTATTTCTAGTAAACTAGCACATTTTATTATTATTTTTTGTTATTTAAATCAAGCATTTTGTAATCAAATGGGTGGAGGAGAGACCCGAGAGGGAAATTTGGGCAGAGGCCCATGTAGGAAAGATTGTAAGCCTATGGGCATTTATTTAAGTATTCATTTCTGACATTGAACATCTAGGTGCATTGTTTTACCAGATTGTGATTGCTTCCTATTTTACATTCTGTCTTCGTCTTACTTGAAATAATTGCAGACATTAAGAATCAATGGCTTCTCATGGATGATAGATTCCTGAGCGGTAAAGATTTTGTCGTGATTGCCTATTATCAGTGTGTTTTGTTTCAAGTACCAATGCATCCTTTTGACAGAGATAATCTCTGTATGATGGATTTTCTACTATTTGTCACGTTCTCCATTCTTCCATCCACCATCATATAAGTATTTTTTTCTGATATGCAACTCACTGGCCTTCAATCTAACATGATGTTTACTTGACTCCATGCCCAATGGTGTTTTAACTGATCTGCATTTATCTTGTTTCTCTTATTCTTTCTCGTATCATTTACCTCATCCACCTTATTTCAAAACCCAAACACATTCTTATTTATAAAATCATTGCAATAATTGAAGATGTTCTAGGCTTGACCCTATAGCAGTCTAGGGGTAACTTCTAGCACTAACAACAACCTTATACTGCACACCCATGGCCTTCTGTGAAAACTAAAATATGCATTGTGTGGCATCAATTCTTAGTTCACCCATCTATACATGTTAGTTTATGGCCCATACAAGTTCATTGTTGAGCCCATTGCCTTGATACCAAACTGTAACATACCCAATCTCCAACTAGGCCTCGTTATCACCTTGTTTATGCTCAAAATCCACCAAACTGCAACAACCCCAATGTATTACTAAGTAATTCTATTCTAAAACTTGAATTCGCAGTTCATACTTTACATAAAATTCCGTTGAGTATCACTTGAGGTACAACACACTCAACCCAATTGGAATCGTGCCACACAACTTATAAGAATGAAAGAAACAATTTCTTGTAATACTACCTTAAGTAGCAGAATTAAATCAAACAGTTGTGTGCGCTAGCATATTGATCCCACAGTACAACTGTATATGCAACCACATGTTCTTCATGTGCCACTTCTGTTATTACTATGTGCGGGGTCTAATTTCTTACCCGCACACACGCATGAGTTCCAAAATTTTGGAGCATAATGGTTATAATATTGTGCACCCGACCACTCAATCCTCTTCTTTATGATGCATAACAAAAAATCACAAAGTTAACTTAATAGGAATAACTACCACATTTATCATATCCATGCACAACTACAAATACAGGATAAGTGCACCATACTTACATGAAAAATAAACAATTAACAGAATGACAATAATTACTCATATGCAACACATACAAGAATTTAACCTATGTAAAACATAGTCAAATATGCACAGTAAACAAGACAAATACATAATGAACACTTATCTTAAATGAAGGTCACCAACTATGACCTTGACTAAGATGTTCTTCCCAAGCATAGACATTTTTTTCTCATTAACTCTCAGCAAGAGGTCATCCTAAGTTGGGGCTCAACTCAACCAGGGAAAAAGGGTTCCTAGAGACAAGTTATGGTTTGAAACTCAATATAATTTCCCATTGTTGCAATTATCCCACAATCCATCATTCTCCACACACCTATCACACCCAAGGAAGTGTTCCCCTTCTTTTCTTGCTAGTCTTTCGACTTCCCCACTTCCCTTCCTAGGGTTACCAACAACATGAAATACATGAAGTATATGAGCCCTGTGACTAATGCTCAATGCACAAGGTAACAATTCCCAACAAAAGCTCTCACCTGGAGAATATGCCCATGGGTCTGACAACCACTCCAAAACATGTAGTCTCTCATCCATAGAGACTTCTCATGGTCTTTCTGTTGGCATGCTTTACAGGCAGCGTATGCTTGTCATTGATGGCAAGTACAACAATGATGATCATCAGCGCAGTGATAATCAAGGAGGAGCAGCAATAGTGATCATTGGATCAACAATTCAAAATTCTCGATGGCTGTCAGATCTCAATGTAGACAAGAAGAGCACGCAGATATGGAGGATAGATCTCGGGCGTTAGATCCGAACGTGAGGACTGACCATCGTAGGATCCAGGAGAATCTGCACGATCTTTAAAAGTGCAAGGTGAAGCGAGTTCATGAATCGGAGTTCCACGACTCGCAACTTGGAGAGTTAAGAAACAATACCACAAGAATGTTGAGATCACGATATGCAAAATCACGACAAGATATTGACCGTTGATCAAGAGGACGCATGGCGAAAGATCAGAGCACCACAAAGACTCCACTTCGGAGTTTCTCAAGTCATGAAATTCAAAGGAAAGAGGGACATGTGGCAGAAGATCAGAGCATGTCAAAGACTCCATTTCGGGGTTTCGCGTATCGCAACTTGGAGTGACGAGAATCTCCATCTAAGAGCTCATGAGATGCGATATCACGAGTTAATTGCAGCCGTTAGATCAAGGTGTGATCTGGACCGTCGATCCAATTTTATTTCAGAATATTGCCTATCGGAAGTCGGAGTGACAAGAACCTCCATCGAAGAACTCTCGAGATGCAAAATCGTGAGTTAATCGCAGCCATCAAATCAAGATCAGATCTGAACCGTCGAATCATAGGACAAGTGGCAAGCAATTGGAATTTCACTGACTTGTGGTCAACGGAGCATGGTGTGGAAAATCACGAAATATGAAGCGCCTTTTTGGCACAGTGTATGGTCACCGTCGGTGGTCACGAGAAGGGAAGGAGTCAGTCTAGATAAGATCCATTTCGGGGTTTTGGAGATCGCGACTTGGAGAGTCGAGATGCCTCATCTCCAGATTCACGAAATGCGAATTTGCGAAAAGCACTTTATACATAAGTGCTTGGTCATGGCCATGGTCATATAGAGGAAGGAGCTAGCACATAAAAGCTCTGTATCGAAGCTTCGAAGATTGCGTATGGGAGTGTCGAGACACTTGGTCACACGAATGTCGAAATGCCGAAATGAGTGCAAGATCTCGTGGAGCCAATCCAACGGTGCAGGTGAATTTGAGTATGATCGGAGGGCTAATGTTGCGCTTCATAGTGTAACTTCTAGAAACCATTGATGGTTTCTGCCAGAAGATTCAAAGAGACTTATGTGTGATCGCTAGAGGAGCTGAGGAGTCTCCAAGCTTCATCTAGTAAAGAAAGACAACTCTTAGAGGGATTGACAGGTGGATGAGCATTGAAGTTTGTAGCTGAAAATAGAAAGGATAAGCTCATCGAACATAGAGAAGACGAAGAGCCTCAACTGCTAGAGAAGCTAAGAAATCTAGACAGAACACCCAGTGATGTTGAACGTGTGGGAAAAACTACCGAAGAAGTTGAAGAGTCGTGATGATGATGAGGCAGAGCACTCGAGATGTGGATGAATTTGGCGCGGAGTGAGCATGCAGAGACATTACGAATATTGCATGCACAAAGACAATAGAGACTATAAGAATGTTGAACAAAGAAGAGATAGGGATTGTCGCCGTGGAGGAGAATTCAGGGGTGTGCAAGGAGGCAGAGCGCAGGAGCAGAAATGCACAGTAGAGGAATGTTGCATTGAAAGGATATGGCGCAGAGAGCATAAAAGGAAGAAGAACAGGAAGTGTAAGGTGTGTGCAGAAGACACTGATGCAGACATGGCAGAGCAGTGTAATAGAACAATGACAAGGCTGGTAAGCCATTGAATAACTTTATATCACTGTAATAAGTTTTAGTAACAAAGTATTTATAATTCAGGGTGGTTGGGAGGTGGCTAGTGTTTCAAGATTAATCTGTAAGTGCGGACACAAACCGATCTCCCTAGATCCACCTGGATCTAGAACAAAACAGGACAGAATATACCGCTTTCCGTAGATCTAACTATTGAATTAAATTGGAAGTGAGAAGAAGATATGTACCTTGTAGTCGCTTCCTTGGTCTCTGTTGTTCCTTGCTTGGCTCCAGTGCTCTTGTGCGGTCAAGATCAAAACAACACAAACCAACCAAAGTGAAAGCATATAATATATACAATATCTAATCTATACATATGATCAAGGAATTATGTAATAAAGTAGATCTCACTTTATGGGAAAGAAATATATCACTGTATCATATTAATTGAAAGAGAAACTTACAACCAGAGCCTTGATGTCGTAAGGTCCCTTCCTACTATCCTTTGTTCCCCACACACTTATTGCTCCAAGGATTCTAAAACCATAGATCTGATAGCTACTCACAATCTATCTTGACAAAGCAAATCTCAAAGCCACTCTAATCAAGCTAATAATTCCAAGCCAAAGAACCCCTTCTCCATGAGAGCTCCTCTCCTTTTATAAGTTGAAGAGGATAAGGTGAGGAGGTTAGGATGATCCCACTAAATCATGAAAGTGAGTAAGATCCAAACCATTCGGATTCCACCTCACCATAGAAGCTTCTCCTTCTAGAAGATTCGAGAAAACGCTCGTTTTTCCCACGTGCTGGCATTCTCGCACCCTAGCTATAGTGCAACCTGTGAACTGTTCGCACCCTGGCTATAGTGCAACCTGTGAGAATTGGTCATTCTCACACCCTGCCTATATAGCAACCTACGAACATCCTTTTTTATAAGGTTTTTACATAGGAAAATGCAACTTCTTGTCTCAGGAAAAGTTTTTCTTCCTTCTCTCTTCAGGAACTCAGGCCATTGTGACCCCTTTGAAGGCAACATATAGGTTTACATCATTAATGATCATAGAGATGACGAAAATAATGTGTAACAGCTAGGGAGGACTGGTGTCCTCAGAGGTTCAAGTGGGTGCTTGAACACAGGGAGTCGGTGCTTCCTTCTAGTTGGTGCTAGAGAAATTAGAGAGTTGGTGCTTCCTTCTAGTGGGTGCTAGAGAAAACAGAGAGTTGGTGCTCTCAGCAAGTAGCAACTTACAAAACTGAGGTTGTAGACTCATTATGAGTTGGTGCTCATATGTATGATAATGCAAAGAATGTAACTATTACTTATCATATAAAGAAAAAGAGGTTTTTACCCTGTATGGGTTTCCTCGGGAAATATCTGTCTCTGTATTTCTCATATATGTGACTGATGCTGAATGTGCCATTGTTTATTTCCCTGCATTATTGTCATCATCATTGACTGCCTTGAAAAGTTTTTAAAAGAAGCATAATTTTTTAAGCACGGTAACAACTGATTCACCCCCCCCTCTCAGTTGTCCAACACTTTCCACTCGACTCTTCGAAAATATCTCTGATTATATCCCACAACGCCCTACAATATTCTTTGTGTTGATAAGGTAATAATCAAATTTTCCATACAACCCAGCCCCCCTTCTGCACACGTGATCTTGCAACATCCATTCCCCTTGGAAAATAATAATAATAATAATAATAATAATAATTTCAAAAATACACTAAGGCCAACAATATATATTGCATGTCTTCCATTGGAAACTTGTCACCTCCAAAAGTATCTTTAAGCCACTTGGTGAACCATTCCCTACCCTCGGGAACTTAGAATAAAATAATAATATATTTGATATTTACACGTTTCCCAGAAATATTATAAAATATTTCCTAAGACTTACGACTCACCCCCTTTTTCCCTTTTTTGGTGGAGTAGGCCCCCCATCTCTTTTCGTCTAAGTCAGTCAGCGTGCAACAATGCAATATTATATTAGTATTCATGATTATATTTACATGGATAGGCACATTGGCCTATCTGCGTCTAGGATCACTAGTCTCATAAGCACACAGACTCTACTTACTCCATACATATCCATTCATCCTCATGCACTAATCCAAGTGCACGCAACCTAGTGCAATGTGTGCAGTTGCCCAGGTGCACCCAACACAAAAAATGTGTGCACCCTATCTTTATTAACACTTCTATGTTCACTACTCTTATGTGTGAAACACCAAAATAATATGCCCATGGCTCACCATCCTAAGTGTGCATTACATTTATGCTTGGTACCAATCGGCTCACCAACCTATGTAAAATTACAAAGGGTTCTGGATCAGGGACACTACAACCCTATAGTCTTTTCTTGTTCAGCTGTAACCAAAATTTATCTCCCACATTGAAGTATTTATCAGTTATATGATGATCATGTTGCACCTTGTACCTTTCCTATGACTTCTTTAACATCTCATGTGCTTGGATGGCTAGTATTTTCAACAAATTTCTCCAATTTCAACACTTCTACTATGATGTTCCCCCTCACTCCTTTTTATCAATAAAAAATGTACAAAGGTGAAGGTGGAAAATACCCAAATCATTTTTTGAAAGGGGACTTACTGGTAGAAGTATGGAATGCTCTATTATAATAATTTTGAATGTATATTATATTTTTAGCCCAGGTCTTTGGATTATTCTGATTTTAACTCCTCAAATGTTGAACAAAAGTCTTGTTGACTACTTTTTTCTACCTATATATTTGTTGATGGAATGTTGTAGATGTCTTCAACTTAGTTTCCATATTCTCCCAAAGTGTAGTCCAAAAGGAACTGAGAAATTTGGTATCCCTATCTAAGATGATTCTCCTTCATATCCCAAAGTGCACCCAAACCTATTCAAAGAACATGTTTGTTACTTATTATCCTTTGATGGTTTTTTTACAAGGCATAAAAATTCACTTCTTGTTGAACCTATCAACTACCACAAACAAATGGTCATGTCCTTTATTGGTTATTGGAAAACCACCCACAAAATCCATGGAAATGCTTTTCTGACATTGAGTGGGTACAAGTAATTTATGGTATAAGCCTTAATTTCTAGTACTAGGCTTGTTGGTACCACAAATCATGCATCCTCTAATATACCAATCAAAATGTTCTTGCATTTTGGGCATACCCATACATTTGTAGGTTGGCTACTATCTTCCCAACAAAAACATGTCCTACAACCTTGGAGGTGTAGTCCTCTTTGATAAGCTATGATATTTCATATTTAGGAACATAGAGTGTGTTTAGCTTGTAGATTATCCCATTCTATATATAGTAGTCATCCTTACTATCACTTTCTTCTACAAAAATTTGGCCTTGTAGCTATTGAAATGCCTCTTTAAAGTCTCAATATTATGTGTATGTATCTTTATATGCATCATGGGTAAAATGATCCATATGCATAATAGTTCCCAAAGATGTAACCTTGGATCTTGGTAGCCTTGAAAGCATGTCTACCAACTTATTAATTCTTCCCTTCTTATATTTGATGACTAGATGAAACTATTGCAAAATCCCATCCACTTGTAATGTCCTTTTTGCTAAAGCTTACTCTATTCTTGCAACTATTGGAGTGGTTGGTTATCATTGTGGATAATGGTTTCCTCTGCCATTATATAGTTCTTACACTTATTAACATATTTAACGAAGGAATAGAGAGTTTTATAATGGTGTAAATCATTCGTCAAATGGAGTTAGTATGAGGAAGTTACAAGCCAAATAGTGAAATGTAAATTTTGAGACTCAATTAACTTTTGAGGGCCATAACTTCCTTCTTTGGAATCATATTGAGGTATAAGAGTAGTGCACATAAATATCTTGAGATGTATAAGACAACCATGGACTCGTATTTATAATCTACAAACTTATAAATATACATGAGGAGGTAGAAGGTGTTGTTACTAGAGATTTCTCTTGGATGTAAAAGACAAATGCCTAGCACATTTTCAACCAACTTCTGACTGGCAAGCTATCCCTTCCATCCAAAGGGGTCTCCCTTATATGACTTCAAAATATGGGCTACTCAATCACACCAAGCAACAACCTTACAATGAAATACAATGGCCAGATTTAAGAGAATAAAAAAAAGGATAAACATGTTTAAGGATATAAGAAAACATACCAGATAAAGGGTTGTAAGCCTCTCAAATCGGAATAGTAAGTCCATTGGGCATGGAGTCTCATCTGTAAGAGCACAAAATATGATGAATGAAGGTGGAAGAATGGAAGAATAACACAAAACCTCAGACCTTGGAGAGGGAAAAATCAATCTCTACATGTTTAAGATGAAGAACAAATGATTTACTCATCGTTTACAATGATGAATCCAACAGATCAAAAGGTAAATGCAAGAAGAACCTATCATGGTTATGATCAATATTATATGAAAAGAAGGAAATAAATCCTTTCTGATTCATAAGGTTTAGTCGTAAAACTCAAGTCCAATCAAAGCTCACAGCACATATATGGAAATATGATATCTAAAAGCTTCATTTATGTTTGCAATGATGGTGTTTGCACCAAATTGTTACACATCCAATCCTAACATTAATCTTACTGCAAAAGAAAAATGAAAAGAGATGGCATAATGAGAAGCTTAAAAAAGAAAAAACTGAAAAACGCACATAGCTCTAAGAGAAATGTGCAATGAATCCAATGAATTAATGCTTGTTTTCTGAGAATATTTACAACATCCACACAGGCTTTACAAAGAATGCAACCTTGCTGCCGAGAAAAATCCCTAAATTGCTAATCCTCTTTTTCCTTCATACAAAGATCTTTTTTATAAGCATTCAGTTTCTTTCTAGAAACATAAATTTGTTTCTTGACAACTCAATGAAGATATTCGAATTTGATTGAAAGTTGGGGGTTCTGCCCTTTTTATGATTTTCAACGAACTCTACAAAAAATATTAACAAAATTATAAATTAAAACAATTAAAAATGAAGAACAAACCCAAATCTAGAAATCATACGAAACCATACTCTTCAAAAGAAAACTAATTTAATTAATTAATAAAAACTAAATATGAGCTTAAAATTGTGTCTTCCCATGATATTCTCGATAGATAGATATTCTGGAAACTGAATTTTAACAATATCACATTCTGGTAATAAAAAATCTTCCAAAAAATTCGTTCATAAACCCGGTTGTTGCAAATTCACAACTCTAATTTTCTGCTAATTTTTAACAAGGTTTAATGATCAGATTTGATTGAGTAAATGTTTTCATATTTTTCTACTTGATCTTAGATTTGATTTCCAACGAGCCCTCACAAGCTTAAGTTTAAAAGGTTCAAAAGATATTAATCCCACATGCATGGGATTAAACAAGTATTTAATGTTTATATTCCAATATGAGGATAATGGTTTATGTTAATGTGAGTGGAAGCCATGGAGGATGGAACACTTAGTTAATTTTTATTTAAATATAAAATATAATACAAACTTTAAATAATTTTGGATGAGATAAGTGTGATGTACGTGTAATCTAAGTGTAGAGGATAGGGAAGTAGGGTATACGTGTAGTGTGAGGATGGGTAGGTAAGTCTTAGGTGTAAGGTGGGGTCGAGTCTTAGGATCTTAGAGTAGAGTAGGACTTCGGGGAAAAGGGAGTATGGAAATTGACACTTACCCCTGAAGTCCAAAGTCAGTAGAGGTATAAAAATAATAAATAAAATATAAATAATGTATATACAATATATAATAAAATAACATAATATATACAATAATAATATAGGGAAAACAAGTATGAATAAAAATTTAAAGTCGAATGCTCGAAGTCCCGAAAAACATTGATAAATAATTAAAAATAATATATTAAATAATAAAAATAAAATGATAATATAATATAATATAATATAA
>ML790185.1:124765-152262 GCA_009831015.1 Picea engelmannii | reverse complement strand
GTTATGCCTGCAATGAAAGTGTGGTCGTATTATGCTGAGGGCGCAAGAAATGCTGAGAAGTGGTAGTTTTCATCCAGCTAGAGTCCACATTCTTCAAGCCAGAGTTGTTTATTTGCAAATCCGACCTTTTGCCAAAGAAACAGAGGTGGCGCTATCAAATCACAGGTCCAGGAAAAAGAAGAGAGGCGAGCTAATTGTTATGGAATTGTAATCCTCATAGCCTTCCCAAATCCCAGCTTGTTCAAGCTTGAAGGGATGGCAGAAGTAATCACATTCTCCCATAGATTATTCTTAGCAGTAGAATTCGCCGAGAACAGATCAAGACTTGTAAACCTGCTTTGACCTCGGTCACACATTAATAAAAATATCCGTTTTGGTTAAAAWAAAWAWAWAAATAATATATTAAATAAAAAAATTAAAATAATATATAAATCAAAATGATCAAATGCTAAAACCCGAAAATTTGATGTGGTGGTGATGTGGAAGCGCTACCTACAAAATTTTCGTAAGTGGGTAGGAAAGGAAGGTACATAGAGTAGGACTTTGGGGCTTTTGGGAAAAGGGAGTATGGAAATGGACACTTACCCTCTCAAGTCTCGAAGTTCGAAGAGGTATAAAAATAATAAATATAAATAAAATAATATATATATATATATATATATATATATATATATATATATATATATATATCACACTTCACAAGGAAAACAAGTATGGATAAAATTTAAAATTTGAATCTTGAAAAGCTCAAAGTCCCACAAAACATTAATAGATAATTAAAAATAATATATTAAATAATAAAAATAAAATAATAATATAATATAAAATAAAATGATCAAATGCTAAAACTCGATGTGGTGGTGATGTGGAATGGCCACCTGCAAATTTTTCCAAGTCAACCCTGCCACGTGAGTTTGCTACGTAGGCTTCCATGTCATCATGCTAACTCATCATGACAGTTAATAAACACAAAACTTCAAGAGGCCATAACTTTTGATCCGTGATTCGAAATGAGGAAAATTCTGTATCGTCAGACAGCTCTTGAGGATATGAAGATAATGGGATTATTAAAAAAGAAAAATTATGAAAACCATAAATCACTCAGAGAGGAAATCAAAAGCAAACCTATGCAATATTCTGAAAATTTTATATGAGGACGCTTTATTTTCAAGAAACATTAAGAGGAGGATGTTAAGGCCTCCACAAAAAACTATGATCTAAAAGCAAATCAAACCAGACCCTCAAACAAGTAAAATTCAAAATTCCTATGGAAGTAAAATTTAAAATTTTTGTTTTATAATTTATTTTATGTTCCAACAGAAGGCACATGTAGCATTCAGGGCTAAAAATATAATTTGGCTTGAAACTTTAGCAGATTGTGTCTAACAGCATGAAACTCAGATGATGGTGAAACTAGGCCAGAATGTTCAAAATATGGTCATGAAGAAACCAAATGGATCTCCTATGAAAATCCCAAAGGAGGTAGTGCAAGTATGCAAGAAAATGATGAAATTACTCCTAGATAAAAGGTGTATAAAAGAAAAAATGGGTAATTTTTCAAATGGCTATAACTTGTTTCTTAGAGATCAAAATTGAGCAAGAGGATAGTCATTGGTAGGGTATTGCATAGAGAAATCCAATAATGCACCCATAAATGTGGATCAAACTGTAGAATTCAAATGGAAATATAAAAAATAATTATGGTGTATTTAAAAGGGAAAAATGGTGCATAAATTGAAAGATTTGTTAAATGATTGTGGTCTAACAAATCTTATTGCATGCACATTTTGAAGAGTTAGTGGAAAATAGAACAAATCATGAATTTGGTAGAGATCATAAAGAGTACAAAAATATGTCCATAGTTATAAATATTATAATTAGAGGCTTATGAAATCCAATGAGCAACAAGACGACTTCAACATCAAGTTGCTACAGAGCTTGGACATAATAGAGAAGAAAATGGATAAAGAGATAGAATAAATCAATTCAAGGAGTCAGATTGATCCAGGTGGATATCGGTGGCCACCTACCTTTTCCAAATGGCTCAAAACAATTTTCTGGCCATTTTGGCAATTTACTATTTTTAGCAGGTTTTAACTTCCGGGGCCATTTTGAGGGTCCAAATGAAGGTTTTTCGTGATCAAGGTTCTCAATGATAGGCGAAGGCATAATTGAGCCCCCAAAATGAATCTCCTCGACAATACCTTTCCAACGAGCTATCACACGCCTAAAACGAAGATCGTATACAAAAGTTACGACCCCGGGAAGTTGATGTACTCACTTACCCAAACGGGGCCCACATGACTTTTGGCGATTCATCTCCTAGGGTTAGGTTTTTGGATGTCTAGGACTTTTGGCATTCCCGTTTATTGTAAAAGGGCCTTCAGAGCCTCATTGTAATCATCTTCTTGCGAATGCGAGTAGCCGTCACATCTCTTCTCAGAGATAAGCTACCACCATTCTAGCAAGTCTTTCACTCTGTATTTTTACAGTCTCTGTACATTTCTCTAATTAATAGAAATCGTGTATTACTGTATATCTATGGTTATGGTTGCATCTCTGATACATTTCTGTTATATTATTGAATATCTTCAATATCTCTGTGCATTTCTTTATTATATCTCGGCTCTCATTTCGTGCCGAAAATAATCCGGATCATAGATGTCTCAGGATAAAAGAAGATAAACAAGGAGTGTTGATGGGCATCATCATCACTCACCAAGGAATTTAGTTATGAGAGCCCATAGTAGTTCAATTCCATCTCCTATCAAAAAGCATAAAAGAATGTCTGGAGTGGATAAAATACAAGGAGAAATGAATAAGATTAAACCTCATACCTTTGATGGTGAGCACACAAAATATGAGGATGTAGAGAACTATATTTTGGGCATGAGTAAGTACTTTCAGTTGCATAATTACTCCTCATAGGAAAAAGGGAGAATTGCAATCTATCAGCTCAAGGGGAGAGCATCAATGTGGTGGGACTAATTTGTGCAAGTGCAACACATTGATGAGAACAAGATTAATTGGAGGGAGTTCAAAAGGTATTTTCAAAAGAAGTACTTAACCAAGCATTGCAATGATTGAAAAATGAAGGAGTTCTTCAAACTCAAGCTTGGGAGTATGACCATGGATGAGTATGAAGGAGATTATTAGAGCTGTTGAAATATGTTGAATTCATCAAGGATGAGCAGGTCAAGATTCAAAGGTATCTAAGTGGGATTCCATCAATTTTCAGTGATAAGATACAACATGATGATCCCAAAACACTAGAGTAAATAGTTAGGAGATTCAAGTGTCTCTATGATCAACATAGAGGAATACCAACATTCCAAAAGGCTTGGGAAGACAAGAAGAAAAACAATATGGAGCAAAGGAAGAAGGGAACCAAACCATCATTATTTAGAAATAATTCTTAGGGACAACTAGCTTCCAATGAGCCTAGAATGACAAAAACAATGGGGTAAAGACCAAGGAAAGAACCTATGAAATGTTCAGGTTGTGAGGAAGATCACATGTACATAGATTGCCCTCATAGAGGTGAAAAGGTGATAATTGTTCACAATGTAGAGAACGTTGATACAATGGAGGAAATATGCATAAATATACCAAGGATTTACGCATCCCTAGATAACAAACAATATTAATTTTAGTCCCACATGATTTAAGTGGAAGGTAAGATTAATGACCAACCCATTACTATTTTAATTGATTCAGGAGCTAGTCATAGTTATCTAGATCCTAAGATGGTGGAAAGATTTAATTTTCCAAGAAGTAATCTTGGGAAATATTGGTTGGTGCAAATAGATATAGGAGCTAAAATAAAAATTAATGAGATGGTTAAGGAATGTCTAATAGACATGAATGGAATGAGCACAAGGGAACATTTCAATATCATACCACTAGGTTATTATGATTGCATCATTCATATGGATTGGTTGGAAAAACATCATGATGCCCTAGACTATTACAAGAAGTCATTTACTTGATTGGATGAGGAATTTAACATGAGGACAATTCAGGGTATTCCTAGGGTAGTAATTGTCAGAGAAGTTTTAGCCTTCCAATTAAGGAAAAGCTTCAGGAAAGTATGCCAATTATTTGCAGTACACATGGAAGAGACACCTAAGGATAATGTGCCAAATATTGAACACTATGTAGTCCTAAAAGAGTTTTAAGATGTATTTATAGAAATATTGTGGTTTCCACCCAAGAGAGATATTGATTTCTCTATCAATCTAATGCTCAGATCAACCCCAATATCCAAGACTCCTTACAGGATGAGTACACTGGAACTGAAGGAATTAAAAATGAAACTTGAGGAGATTTTGAAGAAGGGGTATATATGCCCAAGTGTGTCACCTTGGGGTTCCCCAGTGTTGTTTGTGAAAAATAAGGGTGGTACCTTGAGGATTTGCATTGACTTCGAGCAATTGAATAAAGTGATTATGAAGAACAAGTATCATTTTCCAAGGATAGATGATATTTTTGATCAGCTGAAGGATGCAAGAATATTCTCTAAGATTGACCTCAAGTTAGTCTCTCATCAGGTGAGAATTAAAGAAGAAGACATCATCAAGACAACATTTAGAATGAGGTATGTCCATTTTGAGTTCACATTGGTGCCATTTGGGTTGTCAAATGCACCATCTATCTTCATGTGTTTGATGAATGTTATTTTTCAGAAATTACTTACATACATTTGTCATTATCGTTTAGGATGACATACTTATTTACTCTATGTCTGAAGAAGAGAATTAGAATCACTTGATTATGGTGCTACAAGTATTGAGGGAGCATCAATTGTATGTAAAGTTTAGCAAGTGCTCATTTTATCAGAGGCAGATGCATTATTTGGGCCATATCATTTTAGAGGAAGGGATAGCAGTGGATCCAAAAAAGATTAAATCCATTGAAGAATGGATATTACTAAGGAATGTCTCAGAGGTGATATATTTCATGGGTGTTGCAAGGTATTATAGAAGATTCATTGAGATATTTTCAAACATTTCACACCCAATCACATATTTACAAAAGAAGGGCGTGAGATTTGAGTGGAAACTTGATTGTGAAAGAAGTTTTCAACACTTGAAATATTTATTGACAAGTGCACTAATTTTGAGAATTGTTGATACACATGAATATTTTGTTATGTGTATTGATGCATGGAAAGAAGGGCTTGGTGGAGTCCTTAGTCAAAATGGGCACGTGATATGATATGAGTCAAGGAAGCTAAGAGAACATGAGAGACATTATGCCACTCATGATTTAGAATTGGAAACTATAATACATGCCTTAAAGATGTGGATGCATTATTTCATAGGAAACAAATTAGAGTGGATGACATAACATAGGGGTCTGAAATATCTGTTTGGACACTCAAATTTGAATGCTACGAAAATAAGATGGTTGGAATTCCTTAGTGAGTATGAATTTGATATAAAGCATATCAAAGGAAAGGATAACAAGGTGGATAATGCACTTAGAAGGAGGGTGCATGGAATGCATGCTACAATCATTAGCATGTACAAATCTGATTTGAAAGATAGAATTTTGGAAGCTGCAAAATCATATCAACATTATGTGGAAACAAGGGAAAAATTACAACAACGCATTTTGTCGCAGAAAATTGAAAATTATGAGCTAAGGGGGGATGTAAATCTCTTGTACAAAGGCAATGTTTATGTGTTGAATTTATAGGAGATGAAAAATATGGTACTAAGAGAGATGCATAATGTGTCTTATGTTGGACACCCGGGTTACGAGAAAACCATTGCAATAGTCAAGAGCCAATATTTCTAGCTAGGTATGAAGAAAAAAGAGGGTTGATTATATAGCCAGGTGTTTGGAATGTCAAAAGGTCAATACTGAGCATAGAAACCCATCTTGTTTTCTACAACCATTACCCATTCTTGAGTGGAAATGGAAAGTTGTAACAATGGATTTCATCACTAAGCTTCCAAAAACAACCAAGCAACATGATTCCATCATGGTGGTGGTAGATAAGCTTACTAAAGCTGCCCATTTTATCCCAGTGAAGTTAAATCACAAGGAAACTAACATTACAGATATTTATATGAATGAAATTTCTAGGGTGCATGGTGTGCCTAAGGTGATTGTTTCTGATAGAGATCCCAAATTTACATCCAATTTTTGGAAGGGGTTATTTAAAGGATTTGAGACAAATATGAACTTTATCACAACATATCATCTAGTGTCAGATGAGAAAATAGAGAGAGTCAATCAGGTGATTTAAGATATGTTGAGGATGTATGTGATGGATAAACCATCGAAATGGGAAGATTATCTACGCTTGGTAGAGTTTTCTTATAATAATGGGTATTGGGCATCTTTGAAGATAATCCCATTTGAGGCACTATATGGAAGAAAGCGAAACACGTTAATGAGCTGGGACAAACCAACTAACAAAGCACTGGTTTGCTAGAATCACTTAGGGAAATGGAACACTATATGATGAAGATTAAGAAAAAATTAAAGGCTACACATGATAGGAAGAAAATCTATGCAGAGAAAGGAAGAACTCATAGAGAGTTTAAAGTGGGTGACCATGTGTTCTTGAAAGTGAAGGCCAAGAGAAGTTCCTTGAAGTTGGGGAACTGTTCAAAGCTAACAACGAGATATTGTGGAAACTTTGAAATCCTGGAGAGGATTGATCCTGTTGCATACATGCTTACACTACTAACATCGATGTTCATTCACAATGTATTCCATGTATCTTTTCTTAAAAATTATGTTCCTAATGCTAATTATGTAATTGATTGGAATGTGATTCACGTGGAGCAAGATGGTGACTTCCGATTTCAACCAGTGTGCTTATTGGATAAAAAAGTCAAGCTGCTCTGGAATCGAGCAATAACATTGGTAAAGGTCCAATTGACCTGTTATGTTCCTAAGGATGCAACATGGGAGCATGAATATGTCATGCGGGAAGAGTACCCATATATTTTTGAATAGTTTTGAAGATTTTGATTGTACATGTGTATATAATGCACTGAGCATAGTGTATAAATAAAGGGGAGGGGAATGTAATACCCATAGGATGAACCTCAATTGTAAATGGACATATAGGTTGGTGAACCAAGATACTTTGTGGCATTGTGAATTTGTATATGTGTTTTGAGGCTAGAGTGTTTGTTTGGTTATTAGGATGGAGAGCCTGGATGTTAGAAATTTCAGTGAGCCTATCTTTGTAATATGTAATCACACTCGATGATATTAATGAAATACATCACTATAGAAGGCCCATTCAAATGAAAGAGTATGGGGGCTAGAACTCCACTAGAAGGGAAAGGGGGCTAAGATTCTAGGAAAGGGAGCTAAGCCAAGGGGGATTAAGCCCAAGAGAATATTATAATAATATTTCCTAAATTCTAAGTAATGGATATATTTATATCCTAAGCTCCTAGGAAGAGGGGAATGATTCATTTTGGATCACACCTCCCAATTTACAAAAGATTTTTGTCCCCAAACTGTTTTACTAAATGAGATGAGGAAATTTCTCCTCTACCTTCTCCTCAGAGTACCATTTTTCCTCTTTTGGAGGTTTTCCTTTCAAACCAATATTCCAAAGGTCATGATACCCCTATATGGTACTTTTGTACCTCATCTACAAAAAAATATATTTTTCCAAATCTACCTAAGATTCTATTGCTAAGTCCTCCATAGTAGATAGGACCTACTGCTCAGTTTCTTGATCCAACATGGAAGGATCATGGAGTTTTGGTTTTTTCCAAATTCACTACTATGTAAATTCATTAGGGAATTCACCTTGTTGACTAACAAATTATCACATTCATTTACAAAGTGGGTTTCAAAATTGTAAAAAATCAAGTCAATGTATTTTAGTCATTGAGGGAAGGTGTGGGGTATATGGGGTTTATAGGTATTTGGGGGTATAAAAATGGGTATCTAGTAAACATACGTGATAACTAATAAAAATGCGGGTTTAAATTATTAGAAATATGTATTGGGATGGGGGTTTCAGTAGAAGGATTTTGGAAGGTATTTATCATAATCTAGTCAAAATTAGAGGTATTCTTTAATATCTCATGTATTCACGTGCTATACTAAAGGTTCAATTAGTGGAGACCTTGTGGAAAATGCACATATATGGGGTTAGACTAAGTTTCAAGGCATTATCAACCACCTTATCTAATACTTCAAAAGGACCATATTAGAAATAATTTATCTTCTTACCATGACCTTATAGTATTTCCTTGTTCAATTGTAACCAAATATTCTCTCCCATGTTGATGTTGACAAAGTGTCCTTAGAGACGTAATTTTATTGATAAGGAAAAAGTGATTACAATCTGAAGTGAGAACTCATAATCTACTTGTTAACCTCACTTGAAGAAGGAGCTAGTTTATATAGCTCAACTCTAAACTAAAAACTAGGAGAACAATCAATCACATAATCACATGAGTATGATAGGTGTACTTTACATAGAAGCTAGGTGTCCTTATCCTAACAAACTAGAATAAACTAATTTTCGAAGAACATTTATTCTATAAAATACGTAGACTATAGAACTTTAGGATTATGAAGCTAACAATCCTGCCTTTAATCCAAAAGTTCATTTTTACAAATACCAAGTTCATCTCTAAACTTAGTGAACTTTATTCTACCAAGAGGTTTGGTAAAAATATTTGAAGTTTGATCTTCATATGGGCAAAACTAATGCTTGATGATGTCTTTGATGATGAGCGATCTGATGAAGTGGTACTTGGTGTTGACATGTTTAGTCTTTGAATGAAATAGTGGATTCTTGGCCATATTTATTATCGACTGACTATTGATCATTAAGGTAGTTGGTGATTTCTGAGTTTCACCAAGATCCTGTAAAATTCTACGTAGCCATACAATCTCACATGTTGCTTCCCAAGCCGATATGTACTCTGCCTCTGTTGAAGAATTGGCAATTGTTGTCTACTTTTTTCAATTACAAGATATTGTTGCTGAACCCATATTCATTAAATAACCTGAAGTGGATTTTCTATCATCAATGTCACCTGAAAAATCAACATCTGAATATCCAACAAGTGTAAAATTTTTGTTCCTTTTGTAAAGAAGACCAAAATCTTTTGTACCTTGAATGTATTTACATACCCTTTTTGCTGAATTCTAGTGACTTTCCCTTGGTTCCTACATAAACATTGAAATTATACTAACTGAATATGACAAATCTGGTCGAGTATTTTTCAAATAAATGAGACTTCCAACCAATTGCATGTACTTTGTATTGTTTACCAATTCCCCCCCTTAAATTTTGAAAGTTTCAATTTCTGCTCCATGGGGATAAGAGAAGGTTTACAATATTCCATGCCAAATTTCTTTAACAATTCAATGGCATACTTAGTTGGGCTAAGGAATATTTTTTTAGGATGCTGAGATACTTCAACTCCAAGATAATAATGAAGTGTCCCTAAATCAGTCATTTTGAACCCTGCTTTAAGTTCTTCCTTAACCTGTTTGATGTGAGCTTCCTTATTTCCTCTTATGATTAAGTCATCAACACAGAGTAAAAGTATCACCATGTGCTCATCTTACATTTGAAAATACAATGTATCATCTGATTCACTTCGCTGAAAACCCACCTTTCGTAGGTACTCATCCATTTTTGCATACCAAGCTTGAGGACCTTGTTTCAAGCCATAGCCTTCACAAGTTTGAAAACTTTAAGTTCTTTTCCTTTAACTTCAAACCCTTTTGGTTGAGTCATGAAAATATCTTCCTTTAGATCACCATTCAGGAAGGCACTTTTGACATCCATTTGATGTAATTTACAACCATTATGTGCAGCCAAATTGATAACCATTCTAATAGTATTCCATTTGTGGGTGACAAAGTTTCTTCATAATTATTTCCTTCCCGTTGAACAAAACCATTAGCAACAAGTCTTTCTTTGTACTTGTCAATTTTACCATTGGGCTTTTACTTTACTCGATAAACCCATTTACAACCGATGGGATTAACATCATGTGGAAAATGAACTAAGTTCCAAGTCCCATTTGCAAGCACTAAATCACATTCATTAATCATTGCTTCCTACCATTATTTATGTCCAACTACTTCAACAAAATAAATAAGTTCAGTGGAAGCATGATCAAAATTTTCTTCTTCTCTTGAACATCCCCTAGTTCCTGTTTTGTTCATTTCATCTGAATGAATGTCGTTGAGAACTTGTTCGACCCACTCTAGCTTATTATGTTGATGGGATTGAGGATCTGAATCACCATTATTATTGAAAAGAGGATTTTCAAAAAATGAGGCTCTTCTTTATTTTGAAAGATCTGAGGTTGGAGAATATTCTTTTGAATATTCCATATCATAAGAGTCTTTTGTAGTTTCATTATCAGATGAATCAGAAGAAATTTTCGATAAAGAGATGTCGTCTAGAGAAACAGAGTCTTTTTCAAACCAAAATGTTTTCTTTCACTTGTTCAACTTACCTTTACCTTTAGTGTTTTTATTCTATAAATGACTAAGGAGATGATTAATCTCATCTAAACTGTTACTTTCAGTTTCATAAAAAATTACATCTCTATTGACAATGAATTTTCCATCTGAAATCAATCTATACCCTTTCTTTTTATCAGAGTATCCAATGAAGGTAAACTTCATACTTTGGTTTTCTAATTTAGTCCTCTTTTCCTTAAGAACTAAAGAAGAACATGTTGAGCCAAAAACACTAACATGATTTACCTTGGGCTTAAAACCGTACCCATATTCATAAGGATTTTTTTCATCTAAAGTTGATGTAGGTGATCGATTTTTGAGATAAACTGCAGTATGGACTGCTTCAACCCAATATTTTGTGCTCAACCCTTTAAACTACATCATAGATCTTGACATGCCCATGAGATTTATGTTCATCCATTCAATAACTCCATTCTTCTGTGGAGTATAGGAATTTTTCAGTTTCCTCTTAATTCCATTATTTCAACAATAATCATTGAATTCAATTGAAGTGAATTCACCTCCATTATCTATTCTCAAAGATGCAACCTTTTCTCTAGTTTCATTTTCAGCCATGTGTTGAAAATTTACAAACTTTTCAAAAGCTTCAGACTTTGCCTTTCAAAAGTACACCCATGTCATTCTAGTGTAGTCATCAATGAAAAATATAAAGCATCAACATCCACTGAAATAAGATTCCATTGGACCACATATATCACTGTGAATCAACTCCAAATACTTTGTTGCTCACCATGAGCTAGTTGGAAAAGCTTCTTTCTTTTGCTTGCCAAAAATACAAGCTTCACACTTGGAATTTTCTTTATTAAAAGTTGACAAACCCTTGACCAAATCTTTGGACTTAAGTTTCAAGAGACTATTAAAGTTTAAGTGACCAAATCGAAAATGCCATAATCTGAATGAAGAAATTTTTGAATTCACTATTGTTGCAACCTCTTCCTTTCTTTGGATGAATTTCCCATTCATTCTTAGTAACTTCCCATCTTCATATCTAGTCATTATTTTTTCAAGTTATCCTTCTCTGACTTAATCTTCACCAAACCACCTTGCATGATGATTTGATGCCCAACTTGTCTAATTGTGACTAAGGATAACAATTTTTTCTTAAAAGTTGGTACATACCAAACATTTGAAATCCATTTTTCACCAATTCCAGGGAGAAATGCTTTCACTGAACCTTTTCCTTGAGGTATATGAGTTGTATCATCAGCTAAATAAATTGGATTTATTTGAACATCTTTATAATTCCAAAAATAGTCTCTCCGATAAGTCATATGATGAGTAGCCCTTGTGTCCAATATCCAATCATTTTCAAATGAATCTCAATGTTGAATTGTTGAAAAAACATATTCATATTGATCATCCTGATAATCTTGATCGTCTTCATATTGGGCTAATTGTTGAGAATTTGAGTTTGATGTCTACTTAAACTTTGGCAAATTGATCATTGCTTGTAATACAATTTGATGCACAATGACCCATCTTTAAACATCTTTTACATCTTACTTGACTAAAATTTCTTCCTCTTCCTGACTATGCATTATTATTGTGAGGATTAGTTTGAAAATTATCTTGATGAAAATTGATACGACATATACCTTGACCATGACCTCTTCCACGACCTCGATTAGAAGACTGATTCTGGAAATTTTCAAAATTTGATTTTCCTCTTCCTTTAGAACTTTTAGCTTTAGTGAAAAGAAGATCTTCTGTTGATTGTTTTTGTTTTCCAAAAGATTTACTATGTTGACCCAGTAATTCACTAGGTGAATCAAAAGTCACAATTGATAACTTATCAGTTATTTGCAAAGTATCAAGAAAATTCTTATAATATGGAGGCAAGCCATTTATTACAATGAAGACTATAAAACTATCTTCAAGTTTAAGAAAACTCCCTTTGATGATTTCCTGATGAATGTTCTTAATTCTTGAAATGTATTCTAATAAATCACCATTATCTGCTAATCTTTGTTTAAGAAATTTCATTTGTAGATCAACTCTATGAGATGCAACAGAAGTATCAAAAAGCTTCTTTAACAGATTCCAAGCAGACCATGCATCTTTGGAATCCTCAATATGAACAAACATGTGTTCAGTTACAGAAGAAGGTAGCAAAGTAAGTGCGTTTTCATCTTTCAAATTCCATTTTTCTAAAGAAGTAGCATCGGTTGGATTAGTTGGAGAAATATCACCATCACAAATATCATGCCATATTCATTATAGATCAAAGTGTTTTGCATGTGCCGACTCCAATATTTGTAATTCTTGGGTCCATCTAACTTATCTGATTCTGTGAATAGGTTGATTAATTTAGACATGATGTTTGTTGCAAGATTGTAAGTGAATAAACCACAAAACTCCAAAAGAGAGATGCAAGGCACCAAAAAGAAGGAGTACATAGTCCACACAAAAAGAGCGCTTTTAAGGGCTTGGCCTTGACCCTTTAAAAATCTTGTTGGAAAAGGAGTTTGAGAGAGTATTTCACTAGACTCTTTTCAAACTTTAACTTAAAAGTTACAATCAGAAATTCCGAAATTTGATCCTTTTACAAGATTTATAGTCTTTTACAAATAAAAAAATGTGCCCCCCTTGAACTAACGCCTTCAATAACTTTTCAAAAAAGGTACACCTAATCCTTAATACAAAGGTCTTCCCTTTCAAAACAAATTATTTTAATGTAAAATCTTCTTATCACTCCAAATTTTTTTTATAAAGAATATTTTAATAAAATATTCCTCATAACTTATAGTTTTCTCCAAAAAAGATTTACAAAAGACTACATAAGATGATACTAAACAATTTTTATGCAGATGTTATAATCAAAATTCTAGACATGGGCATCTTTCCAGAGAGTGAAAGCTTCAAATATAAGGGAATGAGTGAGATCCCTGCCAAGTGGAAAAGCCAATGCTAGTTGGGCACTGACTTTAAGTCCTCCCTTTGCAACAGAAAACATGTAGGAGCCTGTTACTTTAACAAAGAATTCCCGGTGCAACACATTTCTCTAAATATGACAGTTGATTCTTTGGATCTATGAAAATTTTGGCAAACCAAAGACCGCAATATCTTCATCCAAAAATTTGAAAAACAAAGAATTTCCAAATTCGCATTCATGGTCTTTCCCGCTATACGATATGTTCATTCGTGGTCTTTCTTGATTTGATCGGTGTTCAAACATTGTTGAAAAATTCATGGTGGAGATCAAGCATCATATCGTAGAGATTTAGAAAATTAAATGAAGGATTTTAACGATATGTGGAGATATTGCACAAGTACCGAGAGAAAGAAAAAATACCATATCCGCCTAATGTTTCAAATCCTCCTAGTGTTTCACCTGCCCATTGCTTAGTTACGAAGAGGTCGACTCCTCTCAAACAGGTAGAGCTTTAAATATTTACAAGTGAATATAATACGTAGAAAACCCACGTATGGTCTAATAAGCAGAGAATCCTCTATATTACTTTCCCAATGATTGCATCGAGATATTGAAAGTAGAAACTACATGCAACGCAAGTTTCAATCTTTTATTACCCAAAGCACCCACTTTGGGAATTCCAAGAGTTACTTCAGTCCCGCTTTGAGAATTTTTATGCTAGAAATGCTAGAGACAACATGATATAATCCATAGAGAATATTCTGAGAGAATATAGAAACAAACTTCCATGAGATGTAGTTTCTAAAAGAGAATCATTTGTAGTAGACCTGAAGAAAGCAATGAATAGTGATGATGCTGAATATATCAAAATAAAAATTGGTGCAACAACTGCGACATCCTTGAAAATCGACTAGAATGTGTAGCAACAAGATGGTGGCTTATCCTCTAGTTCTTAGGGTTGATGTAGATTGATATTATTTCTATGTAAAAGAGCAACGTCACATCCAAATCACATCAATTCGATGTCGATTATGTGTTCCAGATATTATGTCAGACGTGGCCTCTACCATGTATTGAGATCGTGCTTCTTTTAAGATTTCTTTTCTCAATGAGACTACAAAGGTAATTTTCACCAGACCAGATCGATTTTATATCGTGTGAGATTGATCCAAGATTGCACCAAAAGAGGTTGCAACAGAAGAGAGAAAGAAAAAAATTGTTCATAAATCTGTGGAGGGCACTAGCATGGGAGAAAGATTGGTGTTTGAATGGAACGTTTCAATGGCTCAAGTGAAAGAAGAATGGTAGCTATAAACTTAAGTGATGAAAACAATCATATCTCAAACAAAAAAGATAGTTTGAGATAGATTAAAGTATATCTAAAACAATTACAACTCTTCACAATAAATTGCCATATTTATAAGCAGATATGTCGCAATTGTTTACAAAACTGAGCCGTCTACATGGATTTTAGTTGATCTATTTGATAAACAAAGTATATCTGACCAGAAAAAAATAAATCTCTAAGAAAAAAGAGAATTAGATCTGATACACAACTTTCAATGGAAGAAAATAATGATTAATCTTATCAAAATTTTCTAAAAACTCAAACTCTTGTAATCAAAATAACTTTTTTCTTATTGTAGTAACAACATAAAAATACCTTGGTATCATTGTCCTTGAATTTGAAGATATCTAGGATGGTGTTGTGGAGACTTCCTTGCTTCCTCAATCCATCATAAATTCACCATGGTTCTGATACCATGTTGATAAAGTGTCCTCAGACACGTAATTTTATTGATAAGGAAAAAGTGATTACAATTTGAAGCGAGAACTCATAATCTACTTGTTAGCCTCACTTGAAGAAGGTGTTAGTTTATATAGCTCAACTCTAAACTAAAAATAGGAGAACAACCAATCACATAATCACATGAGTATGATAGGTGTCCTTATCCTAACAAACTAGAATAAACTATTTTTCTAAATACATTTAATCTAGAAAATACTTAGACTATAGAACTTTAGGATTATGAGGCTAACAATTGAATGATTTTTCAGTTCTATGATGATCATGTTGCACCTTGTTCCTTTCCTATTACTTCTTCAGTGTCCCTTGTACTTGGATGGATAGTACTTTCAACAAATTTCTCCACTTTCAACACTTCTACTATGATGTTCTCTCTCACTCCTCCTTGTTGTCCATAGAAAACATCCAAGGATGAAGGTGGAAAATACCCAAAGCATGTTTTGAAAGGGTACTTATTGGTAAAATTATGGAATACTCTGCTATAATATTTTTAAAAGTAGATTATATTTTCATCCCAGGTCTTTGTATTCTTCTGATTTTAACCCCTCAAATGTTGAACCAAAGTCTTGTTGACTACTTTTGTCTACCTATATATTTGTTGATGGAATGTTGTAGATGTCTTCAAATTAGTTTCCATATTCTCCCAAAGTGTAGTCCAAAAGGAACTGAGAAATTTTATATCCTTGTCTAAGATGATTTTCCTTCGTATCCCAAAGTGTACCCAAACCTGTTCAAAGAACATGTTTGTTACTTCTTATCCTTTGATGCTTTTTTTACAAGGAATAATAATGCACATCTTTTTGAACCTATCAACTACAACAAAAAAATGGTCATGTCCCTTACTGGTTGTTGGAAAACCACCCACAAAATCCATGGAAATGCTTTCTTGAGGTTCAATGGGTACATGTAAGGGATAATATAAGCCTTACATTATATTACTAGTCTTGTTGGTAAAACAAATCATGAATCCTCTAATATACCAAGCTAAATCTTCTTGCATTTTGGGCCAATACCCATACATTTGTAAGTAGGCTACTATCTTCCCAACAACAAAATTTCCTACAACATTGAAGATGCAATCCTCTCTAATAAGCCATGATATTTCATATTTCGGAACACAAAGCTTGTTTAGCTTGTAGATTATCCCATTCTAGATATAGTAGTCATCCTTACTATCACCTTCTTCTACACAAATCCAACCTTGTAGCTATTAAAATGTATCTTTAAATTATCAATATTATGTGTATGCCTCTTTGTATGCATCATGGGTAAAAGGATCCATGTTCAGAAGAGTTCCCAAATATGGAACCTTGGATGTGGGTTTCCTTGAATGCATGTATACCAAATTATTAATGTTTCCCTTATTATATTTGATGACTAGATGAAACTATTTGAAAACCCATCCACTTGTGATGTCCTTTTCGCTAAAGCTTATGCCGAGCTTGCAACTACTACAGTGGTTGGTGATCAATGTGGATAATGGTTTCTTATACTATTATATAGTGCTTCCACTTCGTAACATCTTGAAACAAGGCATAGATTTCTTTGTCATATGTAGGGTGGTTCAATACTCCCCCATGAAACATCTCATAATGATAACATATCAACTTAACTCCCTGCATCAATAATGTTCCCATATAATATCCATTTAAATCTGTCTCCACTTTGAAATTATTTTGCAAGTTAGGAAATGCAAGAATTGGTGATTGACTAATATTTCATTTCATCTTATCTAAAGTTTTCTATTGATTATTTATCCATTGGAAACTCTTACCAGTAGTTATTACATCATGGAGTAGCATAGCTACTACTGAAAAGGATGATATTAAATTCCATGGGTACTTCACTACCACAACAAAGCTCCTAACTTCCATGACATTATTAGGAATTATCCACTTAAAGATGGTCTCCATCTTCATGGGATCTATATTGAGTTCCCCTCCATTGATCGCATACTCCAAACACACTAATGGCGGCTGAGAAAAATCACATTTCTTGAGGTTATATAACAGTTAAATCTTTTTTAGAGTCTCTAACACCTACATGAGATGTGAAATGTGTTATTACCAATAATATAGATAAGCTAATATTTCATCCAATTACACTATTGAAAATGAATCCAAATAGGGATGCAATACATCATTCATCAATCACATAAATTTAGTTGGTGAATTACATAAAACAAAAGGCATGATGAACCATTCATATAGACCTTTCCTTGTCTTGAAGGTAGTATTTTACATGTATTATTCTTTAATGCATACCTAGTGGTATCCCAATTTGAGATCCAACTTGGTGAACTACTTGGCATGCTACAACTAGTCTAACAAATCATCAATCCTGGGTAGAGGGTATAGATTCTTGAGTGTAATCTTGTTCAAATATCTGTAGTCAATACAGATTCATCAATTCCCATCCTTATTGGGTACTGTGATGATAGGTCACCCACAAGGTGATATGCTTGGTTGAATTACTCCCTATTCTAGTAGCTATTTCAATGGTTTCTTAACTTTGTCTACTTAGAGAACAAACTATCTATATAGTATGATATTTGGTAAAGGAGAGTTTGGTAATAACTATATCTCATGCTCCATTTCACTCTTAGGTGGTATCCCTTTAGGATTCTAGAACACTCCCTTATATTCTTGCAACAACCCCTCCAATTTTCATTTCTTCTCTTTCTTACATCCCTACATCGATTCCCTTACTCGTATTGATTCATCTCCTAGTTTATTCTCTATTAAGAAAATAAATACATACTTCTTGCTAGAAATAATAAACGTTTTGGCTTCGTTGTCACTTACCAGTGAAATATTAGATTTTCCTTTGTGTCCATTGATGATGTAATTATTCCCATCCTTGATAAGGTATTGCTATTTTTCTCTCTACATGAATATCACATCCCTCATATACATGCACGTGCTTCCAAACAGTACACCACACATGTTAAGAGGTACTACATGTAAATCCACTTCATCGATCAATTATGCACTTATAGAAAACTTGATCTTACATTGCTTAGTGAATTTGATATATGCATCCTTATTCACCCATCCTAATGGATATGGGCTCAGATGATCATGAACCTCCAACCCAATCATGTTGACCAGATCGTTTTTGATGATGTTGGCATATGAGCCATAATTGAATAGAGCATATACCTTGGTCCTTTTGACCTAGATCTTGATTTGGAATAGTTTTTTCATATCATTCTCTTCCTTGTGATGGAGGATACTTAGATTCACCTCCTTTTGCACTAAATTTTAGACAATATTCTCACCCACATATGAGATTTTGTCTACCTAGTTTCTTGAATCCATGCCTACTAGGTTCTTCTTCTTAGCATATTTCTTATTGATTCTTTGGATTCACCTCTAGATGTAGCTTCCAACACTTATCTTCAATATAACAATCAATACTGCAATGGTTGCAGTGGCTGTTTCCATCATTTCATTGATGTACAATGGTTGGCATATTCTTGTATTTTCCTTTCCACTTCTTCTTCCCCTCCTTGGAATAATCTTGGTGGTGCTTCTATTCATAACCACTTAGTTTTCCTCTCTAATGGCCTATGCTCTATAAGTACTGTAATTGCACATGAGCCTCATCGATGGTCCTAGCTTTGAAGAGCATCACCCAAGTTTGCAAATGATTGTGTATACCCCATATATACTTGAGGATTAAATCTAGTTTATTGGGAGAGACATCGAACATGAACACCATGTTCCTAAATGCGATGGTGTACTATTCTACACTATGCCCTTCCATCTGCCTAAAGTGATGCCAATGGATCCACTGGTCCTCTACATACCTAATAGGGTATAAATGGTGATTGACAAGGTTTCCATAATCCTCCCACTTAGTTACTAGTGGATCACTCTCCGAGCTAAGTGTTTCCATGGGAATTTCCCACCAAATTAGTGCATGGTCCTCTAGTTTCAATCGAGAAAATGAAATTTGTTGATCTTCATTTATATTATGGACACTGAAATACACTTGTAACTACTAGAAACAATGATTCAACTGAACAACATATATCTCACCTTGATATGGATTTATATCCATTTTTTCTTCCATTTGAAACAAAGTCTATGAAGAATTGATGACACTAGAACTCAACTTCTCTTTCTTTGGTGTTTTTTATTAACTCTTTCACTAGGTCTTCACTATCTCTTTATTTCTCATCCAATCCAAATTTCGATTTAGAGCCACAAAAATCCCCCAAAGGTTCAAAATATTTCATTAGAGATGCCATGAGGAGGGCCATGATGAAAGAGATAACAACACTTTCTCTTCTATCCTTGTAAATCTCTCTTTTTCTACATCTAGAGGGTTTTGTTGATGGACCCATTTTCCATGGATAGGGTTTTGTGACTTCCTTCTTAATCCAATTCCTATATACTGTAATTTTCCACAAATACCCCAAAGACAATTTATCTTATACCAATATGATATATAAACTACCATAGATATTCCACGAGAATAGATCATTACAATAGATCTTGTATTATGCTGAAATATTTTATTATGAAGGTGTATTTCCTTATATCTTAGATTTGTTTTCACTAGATTATTGTTGAAATTAATGAAATAACCAGATTACTAAAAACGAAAGAGAAACTAATGAACAAATCATCCATAAAAATGAACACAATATGTATCCTAGGAAACCCAATAAAAGAGAAAATACAATTAGAAGTTGAGGCATATGCTCTGCTCTCTTTTCTTTAGTTATGAAATGCAAATACAAAGAAAGGGGCACTCACTATGGAGTTTCTTTTGACACTGTGGTCTGAATGGATGCTATATAATATTCTTCCTCCTATATTATTCTCTCAAATCCCACTCCTATATTCTCTACTCAATTATGAAACAAATACAATTCTAAAGGATGGAACCCTTTCTTCTCCCATCAACCTAGTATTTAACATAGCCTGATAGCTATCTAGGATTAAGCATTTTTCCATCTTCAACCCTCATTTAGTGATTAGTTTTGGAAATTATATAATATTCATGAAAATACACACATGGATATCCCCACATGTGCAAGTAATGGGGGATTACATGGAATCCACTCGGTACTATGGTGGTCAATAATATAGGTCAACTTGCGGGAGGCATAACTTCCACATATGAGATCCAATTGAGGTGCTTTTCACACCATTGGAAAGGTATCAATGTGTAGAAAAACATCGAGGTCCTCAGAGCTATTCTTGGAATGTTTTGACACAAAAAAATATTTCGTTTCTCAAAATAGATCTAGAAAGTCCCACACCCCAAATCTCCAAACACAGACGAACTACTAAAATGGTCCTTGCAAGCTAGTTACTACAATTTTTTTAGCTAAAAAATATCAAGATAGATAAAAAAGTAGATAATGATCCATTATACATCATGTCCTCTCTTACCTAAATTAGTTCATCTAAAAGAAGTCTCTAAGAAATCTCATGCAACAACTAATAAAATTATTACTCAAACAACACCTCTTCTATTGTCTCAAATAAGCGTATTGTGAAATCAATTTTTGACGCAATGATTTATATCGACACTATAAGTCATTAATTTTTATCAACGTATCAATTCCAACCATTATATATGTTCTACTTACCAAATATTTCACATTGATTTGAATTATATTAATCTATCTATGCGATCTCATCAATATGTCATCAGGCATCACCTTCTAAGATAAGGCATCACCTTCTAAGATAAATTATCCCCCCCATAAGGCATCACCTTCTAAGATAAATTATCCCCCCCATAAGGATACTAATGGGACTTTGCAAATTCCCTGACCTAGTGTCTATCTTCCTCGTAATATGTGAAAGGTTCCTTTACATTAGAATCCCCCAACACTCGTGTGTGGGCTTCCCATAACTATAGTATAATACACTATCTAGCTTAGTCTCTTACATCTGTGTCATCCTTAAAAGTCCTCTAGGATTTCCCTATGCAACGAAAGGCTTTTGTATCTTCATTGGGTGCAACTTGTCCTTTGGATGAATCAATGATAGTTTTTATATCAAAAATATGAATTTCATCTTCCCCATTCTATTTTCTTTCAACTTCAAATTATAATCAAGAACATTGTTATTCATCAATGCATTATGGAAGTAGGTCCATGATCCGATATGGAACATGAATGGTCATAAGACTCACTAAATGGAAGATAGTTTAGAAATTAAAGAGGGTTATAAAAAGTATTAAAGAAATTATAATGTAAAATAGAATAAGAAAAAAAAAGAAAAATAATAAAATATACCTTTCAACAATAAAGAGAAAAATAATTAACATTCTGTAGTCCTTTTTTATTATTTTCCTTTTAAATGAAAGAGAATTAAATGGGTAATGAAGGTGTATTTTCCATTTATGTGGTAATTGACGAATTTTAAATTTCTAAACACTTCTCTTAACCGATATAAGGAAATTGTTAAACTCTTCTCTTATCTGATATAAGGTAGTAGATGACACAGTGACTAGGTATTTTTGAAATAACAACTTATATTACACAGCAAGCCAATGCTCAATAATCAATAAATGTAAAATAATGATAAATACATATCATGACATGTTGGGTTCTATTACTAAAATATGGATAGGAAGTGGTTTTTATGATGTAGAGGAATCATTTTTGTATTGAGACATATTGACTCTACATAATTGTAAAAAAAATGATCTAGCTTTGAATTTGAGGAAATATTTTTGGGATTGTTATAGAAATTGATTTTGGGACAGAAGAGAGGATATAATTTCTAGTTGTAGTTTGCAAAAAGAGAGAATCTATCAATTAACTGCAAACTAGACTAGGAATCCCTCCCTCACCAAATAGTAAAATGTTGGAATAATTTGGCTTGGTTTAGAAATTGAAATTTAATGACTAGGTTATTGGTTATTCTACAATTCTGGTTATTTGACAAATGAATTCATTGAGTAAGAGACAAATACAAAGGGATTTATAGATAGTTTGGGTTTTTTTAATTATTCATTTTCTCAATAAAATATTGACAACAAAGACTTTTATGTATGTTGTACAAAAGATAGTGTTGTAGCTTCTTGGGGTCTATCCACAATTCTTGAAGCTACTTTATATCTAAGAGAAGGAATTGATATTCCAACCACTAAAAAGAGAAACCCTATTTATCTTAGGCCATTTGCATGTCACTAAATAGAGAATAAGTAACCTATGGAATTTTATTCTTCTAAGCTCCAAGAGAGCCTCAAATATTGTAACCACTTGCATATTGAGAAGGGAGGAATTGAGCCTTTTATTATATATATATATATATATATATCTATATATATATATATATAAGACTTCATGGTTGTTCTGATAAAGGAATTATTAGGTTATGCAGAGAAAGGAGGCATATAATCAATCCAGATAATAGGTGATCCACAAAGATCTTTTATACAATAATGGTTGAGTTAATTTGCATGTGTTATTTTACCATTTAGGAAATTACTGAAAGAGTAAGAAAGAAAGAGGAAACATAGAAGCCATAATATAATATGTAGATATGAAAATAAGCAATAAGAACACCAAACCATAAACACCAATGTGATAACGGAGTTCGACGATCTCACCTACATCTTCGGGCCTTTGTCTGATTGGGTGAGGCTTTCTTATTTCCATTCGAAGCTTTAAATGTACATCATGATAATGCCAATGGATTACAACAATGAGCTGGTCGTTTTCTACCATACCTCAAGAACCCATCAAAACTAACATCACCCAAATCGGATGAACGAAGCTCCCATAAATGGCCCGCAAAGCTGCGCTCCTCAGTAGCTTCCCTGCATAAAAATGGCTTTGCCTCAATAATTCAACAAAATTTCCCTGTTCTGAATCCCCCTTCATGGCTTCAAGAGCATAAGTTTTTTGTAGGCCTGAAGTTGGTAACCATCTCCCAACTTCCCCCCAATATCCGGCCTAAAAAAGGGCCCAAGATCCTCCAAAAATTGTTGAGACATCCATTAAAAATCATATACTATAGTATAAAGACCACTTCGGAAAATCAAATAGGGCACAACCCCTTTATCTCGGGCTCCTAGTCACCTAGCGTGCTCCATATGGCCTAGCGCTAGACTGGCGCAACCCCCTGTTCTTTATCCCCTTTATTCTCTGTTGTTGGTTGCACTTATGGCCATGTGGCCTCGGGCTTTTCATCCACGTGCTCACAAAAAGGTTAGACTCCCGACGATTTAGCCCTGGGTTATGCCCCTCAGTTAGTGGGCTATCCTGGACGATCGGGGCTAACCCCGAAACTATGTGCCAACTATTGCATCCAGGTCATATCCGATCGCCATACGATCGAGGCTAACTCCAACATGTCCACCGAGGGGGCTATACCATATATTCCTACCAAACCAATACAGTGCAGAGTCATATGGAAATGGTCTTATGGTGAGTGTTGTGACCGAGGGTTGGGGCCTATCCCCATCCGTAACCTCTACCGAATATCCCTCCACGCAAACTTAAATACAATCAGTGTGGTATAGTGGTAAGTAACACCAGGTAGGTAGGCTAGTAGTCTAACCTACGTGAAGTCTTGGTGCCCATAGAGGTCATGGTTTCGACCCCGATAGACCCATAATTTTTTTTCAAACAACCAATGAACCAATAAATGGGTGCCATGTGGCATCCCAGGACTGGGCCACGTGGCACCACACTATTTGCCGAAAACATGCCACATGTCAAGCACCCATTTGTCTAGCTTTCTGCCCAGGTGTCATGCCACTGTACCTTCCACGACTACCACATTTTGTATGGTTGTACGGATTTTCCACGTCAGTCGTATGGACGTGCCATATGTCACCCTTGCAGTGGTGACATGTGTGACACAATAATTGGTCCACCTATCACATCAACTACCCAGTCAGCCTTTGTCCACATCAACACCACATACCCTGCCACATCAGTTGTATGGTTGTACGACCTGTACAGTCAACTGCCACATGGCACTGTACAGACTGTACAATCATCAATTTTTTCATGTTTGGAAAAATGAACAGATCACAATATCTTGGTCATATGACGTCCATTTGAGACTGTTCAAGTTGCGTTGGGTTCACAAAGTCGAGGCCTATACACACATCTATTTTGAAGAGATTCCGAGGACTTTTATTTTTAGGCCTTTCTGAGACCCATCTAGCTCCTGGATCCAATTCTGGATCACACCTCCCCACTAAATATCCTTTGGTCCTCCAAAAAGTTAGAAAATGGACCTTACTGATTACATACTCATAAGGACAAAAAAAAAAACACTATGTTGTTCAAAATGATGTTATAATAGGTCATCATTTCAACATGTGTGATTACATTAATGGAAGAAAAATACAATGAAGATGTGACATCCACTTCTGGAAAAACCAAGTGGTTGTTTTATTTCCTTCATGCTGTTCCTCTTGCTTTGCTGGTAATCCTTCTTCCTTTGTGAGTACATGCGGAATCCTTTTTCCCTTCTTTGGATGAAGCTCCAAATTAATCTTCCAACAATTAGCCTTTTGATGTCCACCCCTATTGTAGTAAGTGCAATGGTTTTTTGGCATCCAGACTTGTTTTCCCTTCTGTTTCTTCCATTGTGGAGTTGAGTCTTTATGTCATGTCTCCTTCCTGGTAGACATAAAATTCCCATACAAAGATTTTCTCTTCCAACACTTGGCACACAATGCTTGGGTGAATGACAAAAAGAACAAGGATACATATTCCACAAGTTTCGGATTACATGATTATGTTTTTTATAATCAAAAAGAGATTTGGAAAATTCATGACCATTATACTTGTCTTGGTTATCTTCACTTTTATTTGGAGATGAATTTCATTCACTATCACAATCATGGAGTGATACATAATCACCTTTCGTGAAGTATTCCCGCAATGAATTAAGCTGATCATTTGAAGCATTACTTGCTTCTGATGTTTTGGAGCCCATCTTGGAGAATGCTCCAATCTCCTCTTCGACATATCCCAATCCTAAATAATGAGGTATTTCCACAACCTTAATGGGATTAACGATTCCTTGGACCTTATTTCCAAGGTCCTTTCCTTCATATCCCATCTTGGTTAGCAATTTCAAACCTATACCTCTTGTATGTTTTGCAAATGCACCAAAACCATCTTGATGGGAACAATGTGAAATTAATAAATGACCTTCACTGCATACCTATAATATCCCCAAGGACAAGCCCCAGTTGTATTTATAAATTTTAAACATGTTTTTTAGGCTAGTGATCCGAGTTATAATAAGCTAGGAGGCATATTTGGTGATTAGGCCGGAGAGCCTAGGTGTTAAAGGCCAGGAGCCCGATATTGTCTATGTAATTATGAAGATCATTAATATAATATATAAACATCACTGTGTGCGGACCGACCATGAAGAAAGAGTGATGGGGGACTAATCTTCCACAAGTTTGGGTAAGGGAGGAGGCTAAGTGTGTGGGCCTAGGGGCTAAGCTAGGGGGCTTACCTCTAAAGGGGATAATAATTTATTATTATTTACAAAAGGCTAAGTTGGACAATTTAAAAGTGTTTTCCTAAGTTCCTGGAAAAAGGAACGTATGAAAAATGTAGTGCATGCAGCTCTAGGAAGACAAGTGTCGACCTAGGCGCATGCAGTTAAAACCAATGAGTCAGCCTTGTTGGGGGTGGTTCTGTCATTCTATGATCCTCCGCCTGATTTCGCAGGGATGGAGGTATGAACCCGTTTTTGGCCTCTGCATTTGTATCTACATAACCATGTGCAGTGAAGGTTGTTTTTGCTGCCATTTCCCATTCTTCGTCTGAAATTGTTGGTCTCTATCATCGACTTCTGTACATCCACGGTCACGCGAGAAACCACTCATGGGAAGGGGGAAAAATTGACCTATGTGTCTTGTGAATCCAGTGAGAACCTGTGCACTGATCCGCGTCTTCTGTGAAGCCTGAGTATCCTATGTATTATTTATTCCATATGTGTCATGACTGTGGGTTGTTGTGGCCACGCAGTTCTTGAATGAGTATGGCTTACTGTCATCTGTTCCTTGCTAAGCCTTGTCATTTTCCTCCTTGTGCTGGAATGGAGTTGAAGAAGAAGGTTTTCAAGCCTTGTTAGAAAAACAGGACTGCAGAGCAATAAAATAAAACAAATGCGAAAACAAAACATAGAAGATACACAATACAAGAGAGACACAGATTTACATGGTTCACCCAGTGTGGGCTACATCCACTAGAGAAATTGCTAGGTCCTTTCTTTATTATTATCCAACAAAATGAAGGGATACAACCTACATCAAAACCCGATGTAACTTCCTCTTCTTTCTCTCACAGTCTCCTCTCTCAGAATACAATACTCGCCAACATACATAGCCGCAAGACATCTCCCTCATAAAAGAGGGTTGCCTTCTAGGGAAAAAAAACCCTAACATAATCTTTATCGTTATATCTACGACCTTATAATGAACAGTCCAGCTTTACAATGAAATTACAATATACTTTTACACGATAATTTTTGCTTCAGGGGCTTCGCCCTCGAACCCCTGCTTGCCCCCAGACTCCCCAGCCCGGGGGATAGCCCCCCCAGACCCCGCAAAGGGGGTAACCCCCCTTTGCACTCCCCCGCGTGAAAGAGTGTACATACTTCTGGGGTGTAAATACTTCACGGGGTATAAACACGGCTGAAAGTAAAAGACCTCTAAATCAAGAAGATAATCAGGCTCCACAACCAACAATCTCCCACTTGGAAACTAATCTCAACAACTCCACCGCTATTGTATATGCTGGACTCTGAACCTTCTTGGACCTGGAAAATTTCTCATCTTCATCTTCATTCTTGAAGACCAACTAAAACTGATCAAGAACTCAGTTTCTCCTTGGTTACTCCCTTTGTTAACATGTTTGCAGGATTCTGACTAGTGTGTATCTTTTCTAGCTTCAATTGTCCATCTTCCAAGGCGGATTGTATGAAGTGGTACCTCAACTGTATATGCTTAGTCTTCGAATGGAAGGTTGAGTTCTTTGGAAGGTGAATGGCACTTTGAATCTCACAGTACAACCTGTTGTTCTCCTTCTTCTTTCCCAATTCCTCCATAAACCTTTGTAACCAAATCATCTCTTTACTAGCCTCTGTAGCAGCAACATACTCTGCCTCTATTGTTGAAAGTGTGACAAACTTTTGTAGTTTCGAAATCCAACTTACTGTTGTTCCACCTATAGTAAAAACATACCTTGTGGTGCTCCTCCTACTGTCTTTATCACCTGCCATATTTGAATCAACATATCCCTGTAGAAAAGTGTCTGAACCTCCAAAACATAATGCATGTGTAGTAGTACCTCTCAAATAC
>ML790185.1:70985-115184 GCA_009831015.1 Picea engelmannii | reverse complement strand
GGATTTTTGAAAACCTACCATAGAGTCAAGAAGGATTCTTTTTCGGATGGCCTTAAAACCGATGTTCAAAGGTTTTTGGCATAATGTTTGGTTTGCCAACAAAATAAGGTGGAAACAATTAAGACCCTGGGTCTTTTACAACCATTATCCATCCCAAGTCAATGCTGGGAGGAGGTTTCCATGGATTTCATCACGGGGTTACCAAATTCTAAAGGAAAGAGTGTCATCATGGTGATTGTTGATAAACTGAGCAAGTACAGACACTTTTGTGCACTCTCTCATCCCTTCAAAGCTAGTATAGTTTCCACCGCATTCATGGAGACAGTTCAAAAGCTACATGGTAGCCCAAAGATTATTGTAAGTGACAGAAATCCCATCTTCACTGGACATTTTTGGATAAAATTATTTTCTTGTTTGGGTACTCAATTGGCTCATAGCTCATCCTATCATCCTCAATCTGATGGACAAACTGAGATAATGAACAAATGTCTAGAAGGCTACCTTCGTTTCTTTGTCTCTGATAAAAAAACACAATGGTTCAAATGGTTACCCTTGGCAGAATGGTGGTATAACACTTCCTTTCATACTGCAACAAAAATGACACCATTTATGGAACTTTATGGATACCACTTTCCTTCCACCACTTCTTCTCTAAAAGAAAAATCTAAGGTTCAAGAAGTGGATGATCACATCGAGAATCAACAACAAGTTCTCCAAATCTTAGAGGACAACCTGACCATGGCACAGAATTGCATGAAACAACAAGCAGATCAACATCGTAGTAAAAGAAGTTTTGAAGTAGGCGATTGGGCATTTTTAAGACTACAACCATACAAATAGATGTCCCTCAAGCAAGCCAAGAAGGATAACAAATTATCACCAAATTACTATGGCCCTTATAAGGTGTTGCAAAAGATTGGTACTATGGCATACAAATTGGAGCTGCCTGCATCTTCATGAGTACACCCAGTTTTCCATGTTTCATGCTTAAAGAAGGTTATAGGCGACAAAATCCTAGTTCAAACTATATTTCCAGAACTTGACGAGGAAGGAAAAATCATATTGGATCTTGAAGCCATCACTGACACAAGAATTCACAAGCTGAGGAATAGATCCATTTCAGAGTATCTCATTAAATGGAGGAAACTACCGACTGAAGATTCTACTTAGGAAGATGAGTCTTTTATATAGAAGCATTCAGAGTTACTTAAGCATTGCAGACAACACTTTTATCAAGGGGAGGGACATGTTAAGCCCTAATATTGGCTCATCACCCCTTAATTGGGGCATATTATATTAGTAATGTTATTTTATTTATGTCGGCTTTAGGCCATTAGTTGTAATTATACCTCCTAATTTCCTATATATACCAAGGAGACATTTTCGTTTTGAATCATCTTGTACTTGAACATTTAAGTGGGGTAAAAGGAGGTTTCCCCCTCAAAGAGGCTTATTATCTGAAATTATCTCTTTTTCAAGGCGTTGAGTACTTTTTCTGAGGTTTTTCTATGCTATATTGATATTTGGTTCTTAACAAAGGAAGGGAAATCCCTTACGACCGTCAGATCTAGGGAAGGTGCAAAAGGGTTAACCTGGAAGCCCTTCAGACTTCATGACTTCAATGAAGTCTGATGCCAGAAACAAGAGAAGGGTCAAAGTCCGAAACTCCGAAGTGACATGGCATGGTGATGTCACTTGGTTTGACATGGACACATGAGTTGCGTGCCATGTGTCAGTGGGTTTTGAACCCATAGAAGTTTGAAATTCTATATGGAACATGACATGTGACACCCATTTGATTGGGCCACAATTCAACCACTAGTATTCCACCATGTGGCTTGTCGTATGAGCAGGTATAGTGGGGCCGAGGTTATGTAACATAGTTAAAGGTCGGAGGACCTACATTGGCGTTGATCACGATACATCAAGATTGACGACCAAGAGGCATTACGGGGACCCAAGTTTCATGGGAGTTAATTCTCCAAGGTGGTCCCACAATCCAAACCACAGTTTCACCGAGGGGTTACATGTCAATGTCAGAAGAATTGCAGGATGAAAGGAGGGTTACTCCAAACCACCATTGCATTCCCCTACAAATGGAAAACGTTAAGTGACGTGATGTAATGATGTCACCAAAGGTTATTGGGAATGTTCAAAGATTAACAGTTCGGATGCATGTATGTGAAATCCTCCAAAGTCCCGAAGCTTCGAAATTACACACTAGTACATATTGTAAAAATTTCGATGTTCTATTTGCAGTATTATGGACAAAATTGACCATACTGTCGAAAAATAGAGGAAATTAAAAAAAAAAAAATCCATATTGCCCAATAACGTCACTATTGCCACGTTGACGTGTCTCTTTCCATGTTGTCGTCTCTCTTGCCACGTTGTCGTCTCTCTTGCCACGTTTTCCACATATTCATCTCTCTTGCCACGTTTGTGACATAATCGTCTCTCTTGCCACATTTGTGAAGATAGTGGTCACAGTTGCAATGTTGTGGAAACTAGGTTTTCCCCGTCCAACAATCACCTAGTATTTCGACCATGTCAACTTTGATTTGGTCAATGATCGTCGGAATTGCAACATTATAAAATCTATAAATATGTTGCATTTTATGGATGTTGTGACAAGTTTGCTATAATAACAACACTTTAAAAAGGTTTTGCAGGTCTTCTTGGCTAGAGTACAACTATTAAAAGACATTGTACTAGGGATCTTCTTGTTTCGTTTTAATTTTCTGATCGGTCGAATTTTAAAGGAAACAACTATTAAAAGACATTGTACTAGGGCTAGAGTACATGATGGGAAACGATGACCTGTGAATGGGGCCAACGTTGATTTTTTTTCAAAATGTTTTTGTATGACATCATAGATCCTTGAGTCTTGAAACCCTCCCATACCGTCAAGGCATGTGTCTAGTCTAACCATGTCAAATTTCTATGCATACAGA
Organism: Picea engelmannii; assembly: GCA_009831015.1. Classification (NCBI taxonomy): domain Eukaryota; kingdom Viridiplantae; phylum Streptophyta; class Pinopsida; order Pinales; family Pinaceae; genus Picea; species Picea engelmannii. The sequence goes on along the minus strand of ML790185.1, from coordinate 112,230 downwards.
CACATATTGAAGAAATTTCAACGTTGGCCCCATTCACTGCTCACTATGCGGGGTCGGTGCATGAAATTTTTGGTGGTTGAATTGGAAGTTCCATGACATTTCAAGAGAGTTCCAACAAAGATTCTACAGATGGAAACAATGAAATTTGACAATGAGACACCCATTATGAACGTTGTTGCAAACATGGACGATCTCAAATATTATGTGGTCTGGAAATCATACATCCTTGAATCTTGAAACCCTCCCATACTGTCAAGGCATGTGTCTAGTCTAACCATGCCAAATTTCGATGCATACAGGCACATATTGAAGAAATTTCAAGGTTGGTCCCATTCACTAGTGCTCACTATGCGGGGTCGGTGCATAATGTTTGTGGTGGTTGAATTGGAAGTTCCATGACATTTCAAGAGAGTTCCAACAAAGATTCTACAGATGGAAACAATGACATTTGAAAAATATGAGATGCCCCATTATGAACGTTGTTGCAAACATGGACGATCTCAAATATTATGTGGTCGGTACATCAAACATCCTTGAGTCTTGAAACCCTCCCATACCGTCAAGGCATGTGTCTAGTCCAACCGTGTCAAATTTCGATGCATACAGGAACATATTGAAGAAATTTCAACGTTGGCCCCATTCACTAGTGCTCACTATGCGGGGTCAGTGCATGACATTTGTGGTGGTTGAATTGGAAGTTCCATGACATAATTTCAAGAGAGTTCCAACAAATATTCTATGGATGGAAACAACAACATTTGACAAATTAATATGAGACGCCCCAAAATGAACATTGTTGCAAACATGGACGATCTCAAATATTATGTGGTCTGGACATCAAACATCCTTGAGTCTTGAAACCCTCCCATACTGTCAAGCCATGCTTCTAGTCTAACCATGTCAAATTTCTATGCATACAAGCACATATTGAAGAAATTTCAACGTTGAAGATCATGTAATAAATATTACATCTATAACTAAGTATGGGGAAGGTTGACTTCTATATAACTATAATATAGGGAGGGTTTCTTGACTTCTATACTTGATTGTTTGGGGAAGGTTTTTTTCCCTTTATGTTCATATATTTGAAGAGAGGATTAGAGAATTTAGAGTATTCATGACACTCTCGGGATTACTTTTGAAATACAAATAAAGGGGGATAGATGCCTAGCCACATGTATTGTTCTTCATATATTCATGTTGCATTGACATACACAACTGATCTAGAAATATGGCGATAGTATAATTTGTTTTCTTTGCCATTGATTTGACCCTAGTAAGTGGGGAATTATCCCCTATCACAACTACCATTTCAATAATTTGATATGTTCATAAAAAAACCATGTAGAGATTTTACATCTATGTATGTGAAAACTAAGGAAAACTGCATTGAAACCAATAAACCATCCATCACCATTCTAACCATAAACACCATAGAAGTCACAAGGATGTTTCTTAATATACAAACCCAAGAAAAATCATAGAGAAAAATCACTAATCTAGGTTGTATCTTGCATAATCAATTTTGGGATATAAGTAGTAATAGTGAAATTGTAGAAAACTATGTGAATGTAAATTGGTGCAGTTAATTAAAAAAACCAACAAATTAGTATGGTAATAAGACACTATTCATCCTATTCAATCTTTCACATCCTTAAAAAAAGGAGCTCATCATGTTCTAAGAAGATTCAAGGTAAAAAATTGGGGGCTAAGACAAAATATCAGGTGGCACAAGATCTATAAACCTATGATTTTTCTTCGATCTGATTCTCTCTCGCAAATATTTAATTATATCTTATTTCTCTTCCAACTTCTCCTTATTGTTATCTTCCCCTACTTCCATGAGGGTTATTTTTGTCTTATGCTTCTTTATTCGAGCCATCATCTTGAGAATTTTCTTTTTGGTAGCTTTCAATTCATTTTCACAACTATGCTGATATTCCCTTTTCCATGTCTCCATTCTCCCCATTTCCTATGCTACAATATCTTGATTTTCATTACATAGGAACTTGCATCATCTAATAGAGTCATGATGGTGGTCTGATTTTCCATTTTACTTGTTTCAAAGAATCAAAATTTAGAATTGACACAGAAGAACAACTACTCAAGATTTAAAATATTTTATAGAGCCAACCAAAGAGAGAGTAATACCAGGCTATCTCAAAATGCCTATAAGAGAAAATGACTGGGCACCTTTTAGAATAAGTTCCAAAAATAAATTGGCTTTCAAAATGGGAAGAATTCCTTGATTTTTGTGAACAAGGAGACTCAAATATAACCAAAATAGTACTTGAGATTGATGTTTGAGGTTATAATGTTGCATGCAAATGAACCCTAGATTCCTTGTTCCCAAAACCAAACCTCTGAATCTTCACACAACAATGCTTGTAGAGTCCTCACATGACACACTTCCAAAACCAACCTTCTATCTGGAACCATACCTTCCAATTGGAAGAAACAAAAGGATAATGGTAAGAACTAGAAGACGACTCCTTCAAATCCATATATGAAACTTCGATATTCCCATTTGAAAATGTAGAAAAATCCCACTTGCTTTGCACCATCCCATCCTACCAAGGCTAATAAATAATGACTCCTATAGGATATAAAAAATAACATGACAGAGTACCCATATAGTCCTTTGCAAATGCATGTTGTAGATGTGATGCCACTTATTAGGATTGTTATAATGGTAATTTAATAAGAAGGGGGGTGATAAAAATAAGGGAGGTTGCAAACTACCTCTTCCTCCCTATTTTTCCACATACAACCAAGAGATAAAGAGAAATGTTTATCGAACATTACATATACTAATCGATTAATGTCTTTGAGGACATGAAAGAATTTAACTTCCTCAAAAAATACTTCTAACAAGGTGTGACACAACAATCTATTGAGATGAGGGTATTTAGGGAGAGATTTGTAGACCAAGTGACGTATGACTATGATCGAATCTCCAATCATTATAATTTTCTCTTGCCTTCATTCTTCATTATCCAATCTCCTATTCCAATGGCCAAAGATTCAACTTAATTATTAGAGATTTTGCTAATTCTCCAAGCATAATTATAGACATAATTCCCCCAAAACTTATTCCCCTTAAAAAGTAATCTCATATATTTTTGATTGTGCTTTGATCATAACTATAATGACCAGAACTATGAAATATATATTACCAACCCTCAATCTTATCTTATAACATTATTTGGAATAATAAATTAAGGTGTCCTTGCATATTATCAATTAAGTTGATACCTAATGTCTTGAAAAAGAGCTTCATACCATCATTTCAAAGAAATGTTCTTGGATATAATCAACTGAGTCGAGAGGTAATGTCTTGAGAAAAAAAATATTAGGAGAAAGAGACTCTTAAATCACTCTCTAAAACTCTATTGTGCAACACCTAGCTAGCAATGGTTGAGAAGGACATAACCACAAGGTTGTAGTTAAACATTCCATAAAACAACATTGTGTAAACAAAAGTCTCATATTCATAATTACTTTATGCAAATAAACTACTTTTATGCTCATCCCCATTCATGATATCACACCCATTCACACGCAAAGATGGAGAGATTGAGCTCGCAATTAGAGAGAGATCAGGGAAGGCACATGGAGAGCGCTCACAAGCTACAAGGTTAGAGAGAGCTAGCAAAGGGCACCAAGAAAGAACTCACAAGATGCAGGGTTAGAGAGAGCTCACAGAGGGGACCGAGAGAGAGAGCTTGCTGAGGGTAGCGGTCAGAAGAGAGAGGGATCAGGTTGGGGCCATGGATTTGTATGGCCAAATGCAATCAATCGGTACGAAGCCTGATGAATTCACCTTAGCCAGCGTTGTAAGTGCATGCGCAAGAATGATGGGTTTAGGATACGGGAGGGAAATTCATGGAAAGATTGTTAACCTTGGATTTGAGTAAAATGTCTTTGTTGAGACTGTTGTTGTTGATATGTATGCCAAATGTGGGACAATAGATGTTGCATGTCAAATTTTTTATTTAATTCCGGTTCGAAATATTGTTTCTTGGACTACTATGGTTGCAGGATATGCCCAAAATGGGCAAGCGAAGGAGGCCAAAAGGTTTTTTAATCAAATTCATCAGGAAGGTATGAAGCCAAATGAGTTAACATTTGTCAGTGGTGTTAATGCCTGTGTTATTCTCATGGATTTGAAGTTTGGAAAACAAGTCCATGCTTACATGATCATAAGTGGATTCCAGTGCCAAGTTTCTATGTGCAATGCTATTGTTACAATGTATGCCAAATGCCAATCCATAGAAGATGCACTCTACGTGTTTGATAAAATGCAGGAACGAGATTTAATCTCATGGAATGCAATGATTTTAGGATATGCACATAATGGCCATTGTGAGGAGACCTTAAAGCTTAGTTTCCAAATGAAACAGATAGGTGTGAAACTGAATCAGTTTACTTATGCAAGAATTCTCAGTGTAAGTTCCAGTTTACCTTGTTTTGAAGAAGGTAAGCAACTTCACGACCACATTATCCAAAATGGCTTTGTCTCAAATGCATTTGTTGAAAGTGCTCTTGTTGACATGTATGCTAAATCTGGAAGCATACAATGTGCCCATCAAGTGTTAGACAAAATGCCTGAACAAGATGTGATCTCCTACAATGTGATCATTTCAGGATATGTGCAGTACGGGCATGGTGAAGAGGCTCTAAAACTATTTATTCAAATGCAACACACTGGTTTGGAGTCATATGAGACAACTTTTGCTAGCATTTTTAGTGTGTGTGCCAAGCTAGAAGTTCCGGAGCATGGAAGACACATCCATGCCCACATTTGCTGTATCAGGTTTGAGTCATCCATGTCTGTGGTGAATGCCCTGGTTACAATGTATGCTAAATGTGGAGACATTGAAGATGCAAATAAAGTTTTCGAGAAGATGATTGAACGTGATGTGGTCTCATGGAATGCAATGATTGTTGGTCATTCTCAGCATAGGGATGGGGTGGAAGCCTTAATACTTTTTGAGCAAATGCTACTGACAGGCATTAGGCCAGATGCCATAACCTTCTTTCGTGTTCTCTCTGCATGCAACCATACAGGTCTAGTAGACCGAGGACATTATTACTTTCATTCTATGAGGCATGAGCATAACATCACACCAAGAATGGTTCATCATGCCTGCATGATTGACCTTCTTGTTCATGTTGGTCGTCTAGATGAGGCAGAGGATTTCATCAATAAGATTCCATTTGAACCTGATGTCCATATCTGGGTGGCATTGCTAAGCGCTTGCAGAGTTCATGGCAACATAGAAATAGGAAAACGTGTTGCACAATTACTTTTTGATTTGGAGCTGCAAAATACTTCTTCATATGTGCTACTTTCAAATATCTATTCTGCAGCTGGCAGGTGGGATGATGCAACCAAGGTTAGAAAAATGATGAAAGACAGAGAAGTAAAAAAGAAGATAGGGTGCAACTGTATTGAGGTCAAGAATAGAGTACATGTTTTCATGTCAGAAGATAGATCACACCCACAAATAGAGGAAGTTCATGCAATGTTGAATAGATTGGTTGGGCCAATGGAGGAGGCAGGTTATATACTGAACACAAACTTTGTGCTCCATGACATGGAGGTTGAAGATAAGGAACATGTCCTGTACCATCACAGTGAGAAGCTAGACATTGCATTTGGGCTTATGAGAACCCCTCCTGGGGCCCCTATTCGAATCATAAAGAACCTTCATGTATGTGGTGACTGTCACAATGCTGTCAAGTTTATTCTAAGATTGCTGGATGTGAAATTGTAGTAAGGGATGTTATTCGTTTCCACCATTTTAGGAATGGGATGTGCTCTTGTCAGGATTATTGGTAAGACAAGATGAAGTGTAAGCACTATTTGGGAACAACTTGAATGCTTTTGTATACTATCCTCTATTGGTCTAGAAGTTGTCTCTTGTGACATGGGGAAGTAAGGAGAAACATTTGCATGATAAAGCATTACATTTTCATATCATATCCACGGAAAGCTCTAAAATTAAAAAATGCTGAGAGAATGTCACTCATATCGGAGCTTCATCATGTGGAGGGGGCTTGCCCTTGGTAAGTTTCATATAGGATTATTTCTTACTTTGATAGCATCAACGGATCAACAAGAGATGCGTTAGAACTTAGTATGTTAATCTTTTTTGTTTACAAGATGGTTATGATCTTTTACATGTAGCATAAGACACTCTCTTTTATAGTACTTATTTTTAACACTTTTGGCTGTCTGTATAGCTGCACCAGTTTGGAAAATTGTCAAAATTTCCCTGGGGGGGAATGCCAGGAACACCATTTTCAAAAAGAGAACAAAAGCATGGGTGAGAAACAACATTACAAAACTTACTTGTATTTTAAAAAATTTAAATTTTCATAATTTTGCTCTTTATATGGTAAAGTGGTAAAAGTGAAGTAATTCTCTGTCCTTTATCATTATTGAATTTCTCAAAAGGAGGGATGCAATTGATCTTTTTTTATTAGGAAATCAAAAGGAGGGATGCAATCGATCTTTTTCGATCAGGAAATCAAAAGGATGGATGCAATTGATATTTTTTGATCAGGAAACCAACTTGAACTTCTGAATGAAGGGAACAAATGACAGATTGACTAATGCCAAACATTGAGGAATCCCAACTTTGGAATGGCATGACACAGTTTATGTAAGTTTCTATCATTGTGAGTCAGGTTTATACTAATTTTTATATAATTTCAGAATAAAGATTTGATTTAATTGAATTATAATTTCAAGTTAATAAAACATCAAGTGCACTCGAAGGTTTCCCACTGTTGGATGTTTTTGTTGAAATTGTTCTATACACCCTAGAAATGCATTGTAGCTAGGCCTTCCAATTAATATGATATTTGTGCAATTTTAGATGTCAAGTGTCTATTCTAGAGTGGTGGAGATGCAACATTGCATATTGGTAGGAATATTTTTTTTTTGCAAGAAATCGTGTGGAAGAACAACTTTTAGTTTTGATGTCGACATTAGATTGATGTGAGTTTCAAGGAACTCAAAACCATTATAGAGTATGATAGACAAGTAGGTCACATTTGTGAAATATATTCTTCATCATTGAATTTGAAAGACTTAGAAAGAAGTTTCTTTTCTCCTAATGATTGGATTATGTTCCTTTGTATAGGTCTTAGACTTCGACTTGAATAATATGCAATGCTAACGTTCTAGGGTGAGAATCTTTTTCCAAAAGTAAGAAATACAAGTTGATTTTTCTTTCCAATAAATGTTGTCCATATGTTATAGCTTTATGAATATATCATATGGTATAATATCATTGTTAATTTTTTCTTAAGGTGTCTATTTGTCTTGGCACATCTATGAACATTTTGTAATCAATTATCCAAAGAAAGTAGTTGAAGAAGGATACAATCAATAATTTTAGAAATGGAAGAAAACAATAAGAATAGAGCACAAGGACTAGTGGGCTGGGTCTGCTGGGTACAAGGGGCCCAGTGTTGAAAATTATGGAGTTTGAATCTCTTGTCTCAGGAGGAAGTCCATTTACACATTTTGATGTGATAAATGTGTGCCTATAGATTTTGGGGCTTCACATCACTGCTCTCATGACAGAAGGCTTGTGTTGGTGCTATCTTCTGATTGCCTAGAGAGTTTGAAATAAAGTCTTCCAAATGTTTTCTCCTCACACTGTTCTTAATATTGATGTTTAATTTTGGGTAGAAGAATAAAAAAACAAGGAAACATTGTGAAACATATCCATCCAGTTTTCTCTCTACTCCAGAGTTGAGCAAAGGATTGAGACAACTGGAAGCCTCCTCCCATGTGACTTCATTATGAAATCATGGGTTCTGGTACATGTTTTTACAAGCATCTCATTATTATGCTACCTAGTTTCAGTTTCTTCGAAGCATAAAATGGAATTATGTTGAGCTTCTATATTCCACTGGATATACTACTGATCATACAGAAACAATCAAAAGACATGTTAGTTTTCTGAGTTGATTTCTCAGTCTCTTATTACTTGGATGTTCTTTAGGGATGTACATTTCCATGGTCACCAACTTCATGACTGAGGTTTGACATGTAGGGCATCCTGGAATTGGCTGATGGTTTTTTGCAGTACATCTTCAACTCAAATAATATGAGGGCAGATAGGAGTTTATTCTTCCATGATGTTTATGGGATTATTGTTCTTTACTTGGACACAAATGGAGCTTGGAATAAAAATTACTTACAACTATTTTGATTCTGATTTGGATGAAAAAACAACAAAACAGACTATAGTTCATTATAAAAACTGGCCAATCCAATGTTGTTTTTTTGCAAAACCCCTGATACGTATAGTACTGAAAGTGATGCATTTTTCAACTCCTAAAGGAGTACATGCAAAGCCATTATTACATCAAAATAGCCTTCCCCTTACATTCCCATGCAAGTGGGGCAAGTGCATGAGATCTAGCTCTGACATCTAGCTTCTCACAAATTTTTCAAGTCAATCAAATGAGCTAAATGTTGAAAGATTCCAAATTTGAGAATTTATCAATTTTGGTAACCCTTTCTTTAAGTAGCCAATTTAATGTTTATTTAACTTAGGGCTCAAGATCCTTATAGACCATATAGTAAAGTCAAAATGCAAATGATCAGATAATCATATTTATTTAATTGACTTAATTTTGTCTGACCAAATCTATGAGATTTTCCTGATAGGTTGTAATTCCAAGTCTGTATTAAGATTGAATTGTTGTTTCAATTCTTATAAAATTGTGTGTTTTTGTTACCTACACCTGTCGATTTTCTGCATATGTTTGTGAAGTTGGGACCTCTACTTAATAAAATGGAATTTTCATCTAGGTCTTTTTTGGGCTACTTAGGTGATGTTGTTGTGTGCTATCCCATTTAATTGTTTGTGCAAATTGAGCCAATGTTATGTGGGTGTTTTTTTTGTGAGTTCCAAGGTAATTGGGTTTAGGTTGTTTGTAAATCATTCCTAAATGTTGTGTATTTTGACCTCTCTTTTTCAAATATATTATGGCTACTTTTGTTTACTTCCTATCCAGATGGGATGTTTTTTTGTTTCTTTTAAGTTTGATGTAGACAAATAAATTTATAATCCAATAACCTCTTCTTAATCATCTTGCCTGTTTTTGCTGAATTCAATGCAAAAGTCATTTTTGCATTCTAGGCCTTCCATCTTTTGAATAGTCTTATTCTCTATAACGAAGATTATGCTTCAAGACACTAATAAAATGATGCTCTCTAGCAGGAAACTTACCAATTGCACATGCATAGAGATCACAACATGAGTTCCTTATTAACATTTTTAAAATAAATCCTCTTTAGGTGTAGGAAACCCATAAAAGTTGCACCGAATGGTCTTATTGAGTGTCTATAGTTGTTGCGATTGTTGTTGGGCTCATCACTGATGTTTTCATTTACATTCAGGCAATTTTTTTCAATGGCATAAAATTTTTGTTTTTCTCAGCTTATCTACACCATTCTACTTATCTAGCAATCTTTGACATTTGATTGTGGCATTCCATAGTCTTACAAGGTCCCTGATTTTGTAGAGTGTGTGGCCCTTTGTTGTGATGTTTGAGGACGTGTTGAACTAAGGGTTTTCTTAGTTTTCTTTAAGTAGGTGGAAGAGAGTATATCCATATCTAACCATTCATACCTTTTCTTTTGGTGGATTGAACTTGTAATGGAGTGGGATATGGATATTGTTATTTTTGACTAAACTGAATTAATTAATTGTTTGTTATGTTGTGATAGTTTGTTCCTATATCTTACGCTGGTTTCTTTTCAAAACATAAACATTGGTTGGAGTTGTTTGGCTACAGATTAGAGTGTAGGCAATTTGTGGACTTCCCCTTCTGTGCAAGGACACACGAGAGCATGCCCCCAATATTGTTGATGTTCTTGGACAACTTCTTTTAGCAGGTATAAGCTCTGGTTCTGAATGTCACATCAAGATATATTCTTTCAGTTGCTATACTGAATTGCTGCCCTTTCTTGGTTCTAGAGGAAAACTTAGAGAGAGATGCCATGCAGAAAGCGCTAATGTCGTTTTTAAGGCAGGACACTAAAGGTGATGATGCATCTTTCATGGATGTTTTTATTTCAGATTTCACTGTTTTTTGATAACATTATGTTTCTTTTACTATCCTTGTACACAATGTATTATGATTCTCATATATCGGTGCCTCTAATTCTTATTTCCAATTATTAGGTGATTGATTGCAAGCTGTTAACTTTTAAAAACTTCTTAGAATCAATTAGTTTTCAAGTTATGTACATAGGTTCATGAAGTCATTAATCTCTCTTTTCATTTGATTAGGATAAACAAATTTGTTTATTGAGACATCAATGTGCATGGAAAATTTTAGGGGCCATCGTTTGGCTATTTTTTTGAATTTTTTTTTGTCAATTCGAATATTCACCTAAATATTGCCATCAAACTATGGGCCATACCCTCACCCTACAATCCATGATTAGGGAGGTGAGGCACCACCTTTTGAAATTCTTATACTGCTTTGTAGACTTTTTGAAGGCTTTTTACTCTGTTTCTAGGGAGGCCCTCTTCCAAAGGCTTAGAGACATTGGTATCTCAAAGATTCTCATTGTTTTGATTGGATGCCTCTATGAAGTAATCTTTGGTTGTCTTTGCACAATGCACACAATATCAGATTTCATTAGGAGCACCAGTGGGGTGATGCTGGGGTGCCCCCTCTTGCTCACCTTATTTGGGAGTCACACCCACTTGGGTTTTTTTTAGGGATGATATTAAGCAATAATACTACCCTGTTGGAAGTTATGACAACTTATATACAAGATGGATCACATTGTGATAGGAAAAGTACCAAACAATGCCAGAGTTCACCAATGTCTTCCATACCTTGCACACCAAGATGGGTATGAAAGACTCTGAGCGACATCTAGTACTCAAGTACCACAACGGTATGCATAGATACATCTAGAAAGAAATGGATTTTTTGGACATCTCATCCTTGGGCCTGACCTGTCGATATGTTGTCAAAATCGAGCAGAAGATTAAACAAAATATGCGACTGTTTGGGTCTGCGAATTCCTCACAACAGAAGAAGAGAAAAGGTGGCCCCAACCTGCAAAACAAAGGGTAGAGAAAGGATGGAAAACCTCAGCACAACTAGTCTAAGATGTAAACAAAGAAGGACAATGGGAAGACAAAGAAAGACACTAGGAAGTGGTGCGAATTCCATACAAGCCCCTGGCATAACACTGCTGAATGCCGCTCAAAAAATTCATTGGTGGCTGAGGTGAAAGCCTCTGAATTAGATGTGGGCTTTGACTATGAGTCAGAACTAGAAAAAAAGATACAGATCAATGATGTTGAACCCAATGCCACCATTGCTACCACCAAGGTCCAGCCCAGTGAACCTGATGAACCAAAGGAAGATGAGAACCTCTTTCATTCACATATGTGGGTGAAGAGTACTTCGTTTCACTTGATCATTGGTAGTGGTAGCCAGAAGAACCTCATCTCAATGGAGGTCATCAAGTGGTTGGCTCTGTCGAAAACACCACACCCACAACAATATACCATTGGATGGATCCACCAAGGGACCGATCTCCACATCATCCAATAGTGTCTCCTTCCCTACGATATCAAGCCCTTCAAAGGTGAGGTATTGTGTGACGCCATCCCCCTTGAAGTTTGTGATGTTATTTTTGGCCAAACTTATTTATGGAAAAGTCATGTTGTATATGAGTCTAGGCCTCGTAGTTTTATTATTAATTTGTATAGGAAATTGTACAGGATACCCGAGGTAGTCCCACCTACCATTTCCTTGATCTCTGCCAAGAAATGCAAGAAGGTCATCTCTCAGACCAGGAAGTTTGTCTTCTTCATGATTCACGCTCAAAATGAATGGAAGGTTGCCGCCAATTCCATGGCCTCCGCAAAAGGTCTCTCCACATAGTAGAAGCAAAAGTGGATAAGGTTGTGGAAGAATACAAAGACATATTCTCCTCACCCACTAGGGTAACTTTGCACTGTCAAGTCAAGCACTCAATCAATCTGACCCCCGATGCACCATTACCCAATGGAATAGTCCATCATCATTCTCTATCAAAAAATGAGGAAATAAAGTGCCAGATCTAAGAGATTCTTTAAAAGGGGCACATTCAACCAAGCTCATCACCTTGTGGAAGCCCAATCATGCTTGTGCAGAAGAAAGATGAGACTTGGCGAATCTGCATTGATTACTAGGCCCTAAATAAAATCGAAATCAAGAACTGATACCCAATTCCCCAAATTGACTATCTCCTTGATCAGCTCAAGGTGGCCAAATACTTTAGTAAGATTGATTTGAAGTCTAGCTACCACCAAGTCCCAATAGAGTAGACCAATGTATGGAAAATTTCCTTCAAGTACAAATAAGGTCTTTTTGAATGGCTAGTCATGCCCTTTGGCTTGCAAATTTCCCAACAACTTTCATGAGGATGATGGAAGATATCTTGCGTCCTTTCACCAATTCTTTTGTGGTGGTGTATTTGGATGACATCCTCATCTTCAGTAAGATTTTGAAGGAACACTTGCAACATATTCAACAAGTTCTGCACATTTTGCACCAACACAAGCTATATGAAAATTTCAAAAAATTCTCCTTCAACATGAACAATGTCTAGTACCTAGGTTACATTGTTGATGAGCATGGGGTGCATGTTGATCCAACAAATATCCAGGTCACTCATGACTGGCTAACCCAAACACACTCACTGAGTTTCAGAGCTTCTTAGGCCTTGCCAATTTCTATCACAGGTTCGTGTTGGGATTCTCCCACATTGCATGGGCCCTTAGCCAAGTGACCAGGGGTGGTGGAAATGACAATTTTGTGGGGGAAAAGTAGCAACATAAAGCATTTGATTATTTGAAGCAATGCTTGTGCTCAACCTAGATGCTCTCATTACCCGACCTGCCAAAACCTTTTAAGATTGAGACAAATGCGTCAAACTATGATGTGGACGTAGTTCTCACTCAACATGGACATCCCATGGCCTATCATAGTGACACACTATCAGATACCATCCGCAAGTACCCCACTTACAAAAAATAAATGTACTCTACATCCCATCAAGCGAGCAAGAAAAAATTATTTGTGAATCTCACTACAGTCAGGTGGCAGGTCACTTTGACGTAGAAAAGACAATGGTAGTGTTGCAACAACATTTCTAATAGACAAAAAATTGACAATATGTCAACAAGTATATCAGGTTTTGCATGGATTGCGCCATTTCCAAACCGAACATTAAGAAACAAGGCATGTACAACCCTCTGCCTACTCCTAACATGCCCTAGGAATCCATCTCAATGGACTACATGTTGAGACTTCCTTCAAACAAACAGGGAAATGAATGGTTTTTTTTTTGTTGTTGATTGATTTTCCAAGATGGCGATTTTGGCTACCTGAAAGAAAAACATAATAGTGGAGGCTACTGCCAAACACTTCTTTGAACAAGTGTGGGTACTATTAGCACATGTAAACTTTCATAATTTGTTTTTACAAATTTGGCTCTCAGGGCTTGTGCAGGGTTTAAAGTTGTTTATTAAAATATTTGGGGCCCAAGGCTCATCTCCAAGTCCATATATTCAAACAAATCATCAAAGTCAGAGCGAAGTACTATGACAATCCAGGGGCAACCATTCTCTGTTTTGGTGAGATTTAGGTAGTTGATGTGTTCACGGTGGTGGACTTTGATAGAATTATGAATTTATCCATTATATGTATGTTAAAAACCTCATCAAGACTGGTTCTGATATGTCATGACAATTAATGGATGAAGAAATACATAAATCAGATTTTGTGTAGCGCTATCATGCTACACACCTATTCAAGTAGGTTCCATTGTTGTAGTATAACATGATTAGCTTAGAGTCAAAGCTTAGTTGTAGGTTTAGTGTGATCCATAGAAGGTGTGAAAAGAGTTGAATGCATAACAAGTGAATATCAACATGGGATCAAGCTTCATTTTTTGCAATCCTAAAATTTCTAGGGTTTTGTTTTTGGGTTTTGATAGAGGAATTAGTGTTTCAAGAGGTGTTGGCCCTTATATACTTTGGTAGAAAGACTATGCAGAGGAATATTCATTAAATTATCCTTAGGTTCCATTCTTAACAATCCTTTCATACAGATCAAGGTTTTGCTTCATTAAATTATGTCATAATACACCACAAATTACATAAATAATTATCCCATAACTAAACCATATCAGGTAGACAACTGTATTTATAAAACCCTCATCATCAGATAAAAAACATAAACAGAGACAGAGATATCAAAAACTAGCACTCAAAGATTGATCAATTCAGAGACATTGACTCCATATCTGATTTCCTGTACACCCATGGGTCTCTCAGTCTAACTGTTAACTGTCTTTGAATGATGACTATAGTTCTTCATTGAGTTCCTGGAAAATATACATAAAATAAATTCTTTCAAATGTGGCTTCTACATCTCTTAGTTGTTTACCAATGTGTTTGAACTAAATATTATGTAAATGTGCATTAACCCTAATCTCTCCAAAGCTATTGCATCTCTCCAGGGCTTGCTTTAAAATTTAATGTTAGAAACACATAGAAACATAACTCTTCTAGCACAACTAAAATCGGGTGGGCCCTACCTAGCTATGTTGAAAAAGTCCCAAGCTTGAGATTTGTGTATTTCTCGTTCTATTTATAGGTTAGCTATTTTGTTAGTCATATGGGTGTAAAGACCCCTACTCATAGAGGTGTTTGCTCATTAAATATCTAAAATGATTTTGACTGCTCAATTCATTGAACACATTGTAGTTATAAATTATAATAATATAATATGGTTGTGCTGGGTAAGCAACTGGTAGGTGTTGTTAGTTATGCAAGATGGATATCTTGGTTACTTACATTTACATTTACAAAACCTATTCATTATATGGGACACTATCATTTTACCAACCACTTTGTTCTCTTTTTGTCTCCTGGTAAATCTTCTAGTGTTCCCTCATGGTTGATTTGATCAAGGATTGTCTATTGCAGATCTATGCCTCTGTTCTGAAATTCTCTCTAGTCTTTAGAAAACCATTGAATGTTCCCTAAGATTTTGGAGTTTTCCCCATCTCTTCTTTGAGCCATGGAAAGTTGTCATTGGTGAATATCTTATCAAATTTCTTCAATTGTCATCTTCACTTTCTTGGGGTTTGTACCTGCGTTTTTTTTTGGTGGGTTTTGTTTTTGAAGGATTTTCTTCACTCTTCTATTGTTGTCCTTTATTCTAAATTTTTGCAAACCCTATTGCTTCCTTGGGAGATTTATCTTGAGGATTTCCTTTGTTTCTAATTCTCTCTACTTCTTTTGGCATACCTTCTTAAAGTGGCAATAATCATGGAAAAATCTACATTTTGATGAAATGTTCTCGTAGTCCAAGTCTTGTTCTCATGTTAAAGATCCTATCCTTATTAAAGTAAGCTTTTAAAGTAATGAATTGCTTAGATCTAACTTTACATAAATTATGGTGTAAAGGAAGGAATGCCCAGATTGATGCTTTCGCTGTTAATTCCAATGTTAGATAAAAGCCTGGAGTCCAAAACTTCATGAATAGGCTTGTTCTGCCCATGAATAAAAACCACCCTTCAAAGACTAAAGTTCTATATTCCATATAGGAGAAAGTTATCAAGAAGTGACCTATGACTTGTCCTAGCAAAGATCATGCATAACTTCCTATGAGTTTCCATTTGTTGTTCATCCAGTCAAATTGGGTATTTTAAGGGCCAGAGTCCTGTAAATCTATAGATCAATCAATTTGATTTCCACTTTAAAATGTCATCTGCCACAATTGTTGGATCAATTGTGATATTTAGATTAGGAATGCTCCTATACAGATATCTGTCTTTATTAAGGCACAAAGTTCTCTCCATCTGGATTTCTTTTGTAGAAATATTTGGAACTTATCTGTTGATGGGTGGTTGCTAGAGTGTTAGAATTTCTATGTAGGAGGTTTGGGGGGGGGGTTCTTGCACCCTCCTTCTGCCCTTCACCCTCTACATTTCTTCCATTGGCAATCAGGGGAGTGTTGGTCATAAAGTTTTAAATCTCCCATCCCCTTTGTCTCCTTTTTATTGATTCATTTTCTAGGGAAAACCTCATGGGTTTATCCCTCTTCCCTCGAATATTTGAATGGAGGCTGACTCAACCATCAACCAAAATAGAGGCTAGTGCCTGGAGGGACCTGAATGGATTTGAACTTATGACCTATGGCCTCTCCCCATTGGAAACATGCCTTGGGTGGATGGTTTAACTGATTGAGCTAAACCTTGGGGTTATTTGAGATAAATTAACTAAACTCTCAACCAGGCTATTTGGCTTGAAGTTACATCGTCTTCCACTCAACAAAGGATTACAAGGAAGGTAAGGGATATATATATATATATATATATATATCTTCCTTTTCTAATGAAAACCTCATGGGATTGCCCCTCTTCCCTGGAATATTTGAATGAGAGGGAGTAGCCCTGAGGGGCTTGACCGAATTTGAACTTGTGACCTGTGGCCCCTCCCCATTGGAAACATGCCTTGGGTGGATGGTTCAACTGATTGAGCTAAGCCTTGGGACTATTTGACATAAATTAACTAAACTCTCAACCAGGCTGTTTGGATTAATGCTTGATCCTCTTCTAGTCAGCAAGGAACACAAGGAAGGTAAGGGATAAAAATAAATGGGGAGAGAGAGAGATATATAAATGAAGGGAAAGAAAAGCTAAAGGAAAGAATAACAAGGAGCCAATGTGAGGAAGAAGAATACACTTAGGAAGGAGGGTGGAACAAAAATAAATAAGCAGTGAATTTCAGGCAATAAAATTAGAAAATTTGTAGGTCCATGACTTGGAAATCTAGTCTTCTATTTTGATCTTAGTGTCAATTTTGGAATAGAAATAAGACATAAAACATGTTGGTCATGAGAATTCTCTACAGGTGTATTCTAGCTTGAAATTATGTTTAGAGAAATGGCAAGGAACTGAAGTTAAGAGTTTCTATCCAGGGATTTGTTGCTTCAAATTTTGTTTATAGATATTTAACATCTAGTTTGCTTTAGAATTTTTGTGCTTTAGGTGGGTTGACTATGTTGGTCTATATTGTCTTTGCAGAATGCACTCCCAAGCCTTGACATTGCCATATTTAATAGGAGCTGCTCTTGTTGAATACTATGAACATAGATTAGGAGAGAAGGAAAAGCGACATGAAAAGCATTTTTAAGAGAGCCTATGTGATAGGATTACATAGATTTTAAACTGCATAGAAGTATATGCAACACTAAAATTTTGCAGGCAACAAGCTATGTTCGAATAGAATATATTTGTACCTTCCAATATTGTGCTTAATGTTGACTTATATGAATTTATAACTGAATAAAGGAAAGTTATTTTGTTTAAGCTTTAAGTAAAGCTTCTCTAATGGTGCTAGTATTTATCTCTATTTTTTGGTCTGACGTTTTGATATGTAACTCGCACTATAATTTCAAATATCAATTATTTCAATTGTTCCTTTGTCAAGAGGTGAGACATGAACTGATTTTAATCTTCCACCCTCATTTATTAAATTGACAAAATTTTGTATATATGCAAAATGTGTTTCTGGACAAGTTGTTTTTAGTGATTGGTCTTTTAACAAGGGGAACTAATTCTTGTTAGTTTTCATTGCAATGAAGTTTAGGTTTATTAAATAGATAACCAGGGGTCTGTGTCAAATCTGTTGAAGATGAAGGTTAAGGAAGATTTGTTAATTTTTGAATTCTTTTCCCCTACTATGCCTCATGCCTCAAGTTGGAAATTGTATATAAATTTTGTTAAAATGTTAAATGGAGCTTTAATATTAAGGATTGACAAAAAAATATTAGTATTACCAGCTAAGATAATTATTTTTCATATCTTCTTTTTACTGTTTGTTTTTTTCAAGAAAAAAATTGTGATTTCTATTCATAGAGTGGAAATTACATTTCTCAAGTGCTTTCCATAGATTGTAAGCAAAATTGGATCTGTTAAAGCTACATCCCTTCAAACCAAAAAGGGTTTTCCCCATCCCATTGCTTTTACATTCCTTAAAAAAAAAAATTGTTAACAATCCTTTCATACAGATGAAGGTTTTGCTTCATTAAATTATGTCATAATACACCACAAATTACATAAATAATTATCCCATAACTAAACCATATCAGGTAGATAATTGTATTTATAAAACCCTCATCTTTAGATAAAAAACATAGACAGAGACAGAGATATCAAAAACTAGCACTCAAAGATTGATCAATTTAGAGACATTAAATAAATCTCTGATTTCCTCTACACCGATGGGTCTCTCAGTCAAATTGTTAACTGTCTTTGGATGATGACTCTAGTTCTTCACTCATTTCCTGGAAAATATGCATAAAATAAATTCTTTCAAATGTGGCTTCTACCTCTTTTAGTTGTTCACCAATGTGTTTGAACTGAATATTATGTAAATGTTCATTAACCCTAAGCTCTCCAAAGTTATTGTATTTCTCCAGGGACTTCTTTAAACTTTGTTGTTAGGAACACGTAGAAACATAACTCTTCTAGCACAGTTAAACTCAGGTGGGCCCTACCTAGCTATGTTGAAAAAGTCCCAAGATTGAGATTTGTGTATTTCCAGTTCTCTCAATTGGAGAGGAACACATTTCTTGGAAGGGATTCTACAATTGGAAACTATTGATCTAACTTGAGATATAACTTGAAAAGTGGGATGTATTTCTTCAAACACTTGTGACTTGAACACATTTCTTGGCATGGATTCTACAATTGGAAACTACTGATCTAACTTGAGATATAACTTGAAAAGTGGAATATGTCCTTCCTCAAACACTTGTGAGTTTTTGGCCAAACAAATTCCTCATATGATGAAGCAAGACATTGCTCTGAAATATTTTAAGTCTCTTTTGTGGTACCATGCTCTCATAATTTCCTCTACTGAATCACCATTCCAAACATTTGGGCTACCTGTAATCTATTGTGTCTTTTCCAGATCTGTGGTGCATATGGACACTTTATAAACAAGTGATATATTGTTTCATCCTCCTTACACATCAAACAGATCCACGGCCCTTGCGTTTCGTTCTCTGAAGGACTTTATACGTCAAAACCTTATTCCTTAAAGGCTAATCATAGAGAGATTGTTGTATTTTTCGAATCTTTTAATTTCCAAATCTAGCTACATCACCAGATTAGTTATTTGTAGATCTAAAACAAATATAGCTTTGCACCATGAAATTGCAATATATATCGTCCTTTTACGGCTTATAATGATTATTATTAGTAGTTTGGTTTTGAGAGTGGAAACATTGGTATGGATATTGCAAATCAAATTGTGGTTCCCACATATGATAGATTTTCTACATTGACGATGTGCCATTTTTTTAATGTACCTATAACAATGTTTAAGAATATTGATATGTAAGGTTTTGTTTGTGATTGATATTTGAAGTTGATGAAGTAGATATTTGTCTAAACCATGTTCTTACGAGAAGTTATAATTTCTACCTTCAATTTCATAGGTTGTACTTTTTATCACTCACTATTGTAGTGGAATCAAATTCTTTTGTTTTGATCAAAATGCAGAAAGCTAAGGATGAATGTATGTTAGCTATATATATTGTATACAAATTTAAACGTAAGGATGGATGGACGCTAGCTTTTTTATTTATATAAATGTTTTTTTTTTCACCCATTATTCTTTTGTACCATTGTTCATCATACTTTCATTTGTCTTATTGATTTATAGAGCATTTACAGTTGGACCTGTGTTTTTATGCCATTTTATTTTATTGATATTATCAATATTTGAAAATATAATGGACTTATATTTACAAAAGTATTGTGTAAATATTCGACAATTTTGACCAATTTTGATTGTATATACTCTTCTTTTAGTTGTGATTTGATCCATCCTGATGTTATATGAATCCAAGTCCAAATAGTCAAATATTTAGACAATGCTTATTTTCAAATCACAATCAAAGTATATGAAAGATAACCAGATTATTGAAAAATGACAATAAAATAGCCCAAATGAAAGTTAATTAGAATATTTCCCCCACGGGTTTAGATAAGTTGGCGATAGAATGCAGATCAATTGGCAATAGAATGAATTGTGAAGACGCTCCTTGCAACATCACTATCTAGCTCATGTGCCATGTTTGGGGGGTGTGTTGTGCGGCGACCAATATCTAGCATGCTACATAACATTGAATGCTACAACAGGTGGATTATAGGCCATCGGATATGAAATTTCCACCTGTTGTAACATTCAATGTTGCATAGTAGGCTGGATATTGCTCGCTGTGCCTTGGAGGCTATAGTGGTAGTGGTCATAATCAACCTCGTGTCACGTGAGTACGAGCAACATTCTTGGAGTGTTTCTCCCATAGAAACCACGTCGGAGATTATACCTCTTAACGTTGCTCTTGCCACGTCCAAGACGTCACTCTTTCCACCTCCAAGACATATCTCTTGCCACCTCCAAGAGTGTCACTCCCATAACAACCACATCGGAGCTGATACCTCTTAACGTTTCTCTTGCCACCTCCAAGAGTGTCGCTCCCATAGCAACCACATCGGAGTTGATACCTCTTAATTTCACTCTTTCCACCTCCAAGACATCTTTCTTACCACCTCAAAGCCGTCTCTCTTGCCACCTCCAAGACGTCTCTCTTGCCACCTCCAAGACATATCTCATGCCACGTCTAAGACATCGCTCTTGCCACATCCAAGACGTCGCTCTTGCCACATCCAATATGTCACTCTTTCCACGTCAAAGATGTCTCTCTTGCCACATCCAAGACATCAATCTTATGACGACCATATGGGGTTTGGATAGTCAAATCCGAGATGACATGTGTCTGCATAAAACGTCACAATAAATATGAAATCTCCGTCGTCAGAAAATCGACGTCATGTGAAACGACATTTGAGGGGGTCTGCTATTTGTCGTTCTCCTGACAATATAAAGTGACAATTGCGTCAAACGTGTCGTCATAATTTGACCCAAATGTACTAGTGACGAAACTCAAACACCTAGAGTTCCATAGTGAGTTTCAGTCATTGAATGTTGAGTACACATGGGTAGTTGATCCACCCTACTTCACGAGTTTGGTAATCCAAAACTCTGAGAGATTGTTGTGTGGCTCTTTCAAAACTTCCAAAGCCGAAGGCCCACGTAAGCACTTATCGCTCTAACACTTGGTCACGACCCATGATTGTGTGGATTGGGGACTGAGAGAAAGGAACTAGTGCCCAAAAATGATTACAGAGCAGAGAAGATCTTGGAAAGAAAATGAAATCTGAACATTTTCTTAAATCAGATTGGTTTGAATGTGTAAACTGGTGAACCATTGAATAAGTTTCAATTGTTTCTCTTCTTTGAGTTTTCAAGTGCAAGCAGTGCACATTTTACACAAGGAGTGTGTTGACAGAAGTAAGTTAACCTTAGAGAAGCTCATGAGAGATATCTTTGAACCTTCATCAGCAACGATGCAAGGAGTGCATAGGAAGAACTCTGTGTTGAGTTCAGAGATAGAAAGAGTCACTGAGAACTCCGTAGGGCTCTACCAAGTGGGCATCGAGCGAGTGAAAGTGTGCACAGAGAGAAATATTTATTGAGTTCAGGGAGAAGAGTATCAAAGGAAGATACTCACAGAGCTATTGAACACACTGTAGAAAACGCTCAGGAAGGTGTTCTTTGAGCAGAAGGTTTCCAGGAGGGCACAAAGTTTTCCTTTGAAAGGAAACAGAAGGGCTGAGACCCTTAGGAGACTGAGTAAATCAAAAAGCTCAGAAGAGATAACGCAAGAATTGCATGGGGGACAGACTCATTATAAGTCCTAAAGATCAGAAGAGATAACACTTACGAGAGTGAAGACGAGATCCAAGAGGCAGACTCGCAGGAGAAAGGTATAAGGCCAAATCCTTTGAACACTGACAAATCTTCCAAGGCGGAAGAAGTCAAAAGCTCAGGAGGAGGAGCAACAAAAACCATCATATCGGTTGTGGGGAGGATCTTGGACCATTAGATTAGAATCCAATAGAACAAGGGAAGCATAGAGTAGAGGAATGAATCCCATCCGTTAGGTCTGAGCGCGAAGGACTAGCAACCATTGGATCCAGAGATAAGATCATGAGACTTAACCCTAGTGTGCACAGGAGAAGTGGAATTGTCAAAGTCCTGAAGTCCCAAAGTGATTTGGGACTGTCCATCGTCAAAGAGGACAAGTGGCGTAAGATCCACAACTTCGAAAGTTTGTGGACAAGGAGGAGGAGAAACAGTCGAAGTAAATCTTGGTCGTTGACCTGAAAGTGGATGTGTGGCACCTGATATGGAACTCTGGGTACAGAGCACTCCGAAGGAAAGCAGAGGATGAAAGCATCGAAGTCCCGAAGGAGATATTGATCATTGATCGAGGAGGAGGTCGAAGGACCGTTGATCTGGTCTTGGTCAAAAAGAGATGGAGTTCATCAGAACCGTCTGATTTTTGAGGACATGTGTCATTATATATTCCACTCTGGAATATTGTAATAGGGGAAAAGCATATAGTTGATAATTGAAACTCCTGAGGGCCAGAGATATAGAACCAATCGTAGCCGTTGATTTGGAAGGGAGCTATGTGTCGACGATCACGAAGATCTGAGATTGTGCATGAAAGGAGAAAAGGTCACTGATTGGACAGTTGACCAGAGGCAGGTAAAGGATAGATAGTAGCCGTTGATCACAGATCATTGCCAAAAGCGAGAGATCGATGGTCGGGAAGCATTGTGGGGCCAAAACTTGCTCGAATTTTAAAAATATGAGAGCAGGCTACAATTTATATCACAATTTAAAAAAAGTGATACGTGGCAGCTGGAGGTGAATTACGGGGAAAAATGTGGGTTGATCTAAAACCACTCTTATCTGCACCCGCAATCACACACTTACGTGAGGTCATAGCCCATGGTCTTATGAAGGAAAGGGATAATGAAAAAAAAGGGGCTAGCACTTGAAACTTGGAGTTTTAGAAGCGGGCAGGAATAGCCTGCGGGTCTGTCAGGACCTACACACAGAAGGAAAGGAGATATGTGTATAATTTTTTTGGTTTCAATCACGAGCCCGAAGAGTCAATTTGAATCAGAAGTTTGAAAGACCCTTTGACCGAGAGGTCAGCAGATCCCATTGAGGTAGGGGCACTGTGTCGAAAGTGCTCAGGGAAGAAATAGTCATGTACAGTGACTATAATGAGAGCACAAGAAGATTCAGGAATCCAGGAATAATTGAATACTTCTGGGATAAACAAGAAATTCTTTTATAGGGATAAATAAATTGTTGCAATTTCTGTGGTAGCTAGTATGATTATGGTTGGTTGGGTAAGCTAGAGGAAAGAAATATTTCCTGTTTGCAAGTGTTGTTGGTGATGTTGTTGCATAAGGAGGGAAGCAACAAAGAGATAAAGTGTTGGTTATAAGTTTGATAAAAGAAGCATGAAAGATTCTACTGCCATCAGACTTTCAAGTAGTATAAAATTTATTAATGACAATCATGCAGGTATGAGTTTTATTACTCTTTTTGCATAATTGCTTAAAGGAAATTTAGGTAAGAATTTCCTCATCTAGAGTTATTTTATAAAATCACAGGGTTATATTATTGAATGCATACCAATGGATGTGGTAAAGGCTAGAGGCCTGTATTAATTCAAATATTTTTTGCTTCTGAATGCACACACTGAAATAGTAGAATGTCATGTTAATTTGGATATGGGGTAATAAACAAAGAATTAAAGATAAGAACTGGTTATAGGAATGAATGCCAATAATCTAGTCATGTATGAGACCAGGACTTGGTTGGATATGGAAAGGTATGGATATGGAAAGGTTATGAGCCACACAGGTACTAAAAGCTTCCTACTTTTAAATAAAACTCGGGCTTCAACCTTTTTTCAACCACTAATGAACACCACATAATTATATTGTTAGTGTAGTTTTCAGGTTGAAAATGAAGGCATACAATTAATTGGGAAGACAATAGGAAGTGTGTGGAGAATGTGTCAACACATTGGCTAGAATTCCAACTTATGGATGGTGAGATGCATGACTGAGATAAAGACCATTATATAAATAAATACAAGGGTGCACTAAATAAATAGGCATTGAGAGTTGTACTAATGTCTAGTAAGGGGCAGAGTTGCACTCATACATGATGGAATTGTATACTTAAATGCACTTTGCTGAATGCATTTTGTGAGTGCATGTATATATGTTTTTGGCATGGAAATAATTATACTAATGGTTGAAATGTTGCTAAATCATGAAGTTGAGAACATTTCAGGAACTGTTAAACATTGCAACAGGAAAGTTGCAAGCCAGAGTCACAGGAATAGAGACTACACAAAATTTTATGTTCAGAAAATTGAAATAATAAACTCACTGTTATTAATTATGAACATGCATATGCATAGAATGATGAGTCATTCTATTTGGTTAAGTTGTTTGGTAATGGTGATTGAATTGCTAGGTGCAAACAATTCTAAGTTCGCTACATATGGTTCTGTACATATTGCAATTGAATTATGATGTACAGGAAATGCTGACAATTGTTGGCAGTCTGCAAGATGAAGCCTTGCAGGAAAATAGTATGCAGTTTGGTGCTTGTGGAAAACCACAAGGAAGGTTGCAATACTAATTTGGAAATAGCCAAGATGATTTATGAAATAGAATTTCATGGTTTGGGGATAAAAGTTGAATTCCCTTTCGAGCTAATTGGAGTTCCTAAAGGAATTCTTTTATGTTTTCTCATGATAACTACATGTGGGTGATGCAGATGAGATGATGTTGATTAAAGTTATAATGTTGAATACAAAGAGTAGCTCGGGGAAGATGTTAATTTTAAATCTCTGAGGGAAATTGGAACTTTGGGAGCCATGGTGCTCTAAGACTTCTAGTCTGGCCTGTTGTTGAAGCCCAAGGAAAGGGAGGTGTAACAACCGATGGACTGTGTGACAGTGAAGGTGCACACTCTTGGGGTGGGACAGGCATGTGGGGAAGGAGAGACAGTTGGTTGGAATGCTGTTGAGGTTTGTTACCTTGATCTAGACCATGCTATATGGAGGTCTTCTCAATCAAAAGATAAGTACCAATTCTCTATTTATTGTATGTTGTGTATGTTGTATACAGGTTATAATGTTATTAAAATTTTCTGTATATATATATATATATATATATATATATTTCATATACACTTGCATTGCCTATATCCATGAATATACATAATGTGTTTCGTAGTTCATTTCTTAAGAAATATATATACTTGATGCTAATCATGTAATCGATTGGAATGTGATTTAGGTGGAGCAAGAAGGTGTCTTGCAAGTGAATCCGGTGCACATATTGGATTGGAAAAGAAAGTAGCTCCAGAATCGAGCCACAGGGCTTGTAAAGGTCCAGTGGACCTGGTACAGTGCTGAGGACATGGCATGGGAGCATGAGGATGTTATGCGGGTAGAATACTTGCATCTTTTTTTGAATATTTTGGAAATCTTGTTGATGGTATGTGAAAGTTGCACTGAGGACAGTGTTAAAATAAGGGGAGGGGATTGTAATATCTCCAAGGATAATCCCCCATTGTATTTATAAATTGTAAACATGTTTTGTAGGCAGGTGAGCTGAGTTATAATAAGCTAGGCGACTTATTTGGTGATTAGGCCAGAGAGCCTAGGTGTTAAAGGCCAGGAGCCTGATTTTGTATATGTAATTATGAAGATCATTAATATAATATATAAACATCGTTGCATGCATACTGACCACGAAGAAAGAGTGATGGGGTACTAAGCTTCCACAAGGTTGGGTAAGGGAGGATGCCAAGTGTGTGGGTCTAGGGGCTAAGCTAGGGGGCTTACCTCTAAAGGGGTTAATAATTTATTATTACGTCCTAAAGGTATTACGTCCTAAAGTTTAAGGTGGAAAATTGATTAGTGTTATCCTAAGTTCGTGGAAAAAGGAATGTATGAAAAATGTAGTGCATGCAACTCCAGGAAGACAAGTGTCGACCTGGGCACATGCAATTAAAACACATGAGTCAGCCGTGTTGGGGGTGGTTCTGTCATTCTGTGATCCTATGCCTGTGTTTGCATGGATGGAGTTATGAACCCACTTTTGCCTCTGCTTCTAGATCTGCATATCCGCGCACAATGAAGGTTGTTTGTGCTACCAATGAACTAGTATGCCAATGCAGATTATGTACTTTCATATCTTTTTTTTATCTTTGATGGTCTTTTAGGTTCCTTGTAGAATATTTGAATAGAACTCACTCAAAGCTAAACCACAAAATCTAGTGTTGTTGTTTTATTCCTTTTATTCATTTTTTTAAAATCATATTTCTTATGTTTCATGTCATGCATCAATTTTTGCAGTTAGTATTTTTTTCTTGTAACAAATTTCAAAGATGAACCACAAAATCTAGTGTTGTTGTTTTATTCCTTTTATTCATTTTTTAAAAATCATATTTCTTGTGTTTCATTTTATGCATCAATTTTTACAGTTAGTCTTTATTTCCTGTAACAATTTTCAACATGCTATTTCAAGTAGTTTCATGATAGTTTGTCATTATTAAGGAGAATTCATTAACATTGTATTGATTTAGATTTGTAGTAGGTTGCCTCAAGAAGGATTATGTTTGTTTTATCGCGCTTTAATTTATTTTTTTCGTAGGATAAATTGTTGTAGGCTTAAATAATTTTTCAGTAGATTAACTTAGGAAGATTCAATTCTTTTTTCAGTAAGTTTATTTATGCACTTTGATTAAAAAAAATAAATGTTTCTTACTTGGATCTGAAACTTTTCATTCCACATTTCATTGTTGTTATATTACTAAGGACTAGTCATTTGGTTCACATGGCCTTTTCAATTATGTTTTGAATCTTTATTTTAGTTAAATTGCATCTTTCCTTTAACTAGTGTTGAATTTCTTAGTATTTCTTTTCCTTGTCGAAGTAAACCTTGTGGTCCTAAGATGAACATGTCTCATCCTTTTTAGATAGGTGCATGTATGAATTTTTCACATACAATGCATAATACCTCTTACATTTCAATGAACCTTGAGTTGACAATATAAAGTAGGTAGCTAAGGAAGTTAAACATTATTTTTGTAATTCCTTGGCCCATCAAATATTTATGTTTATAAGTATTTTATATTGAAGTTGATCATACCACTTGTGCACCCAATTCACACCTTAATCATATGATTGGTTCATGACCCCTACCTCATCCTTAAAATAAACCACTTAACTTAAAACACTTAATCCCCCTTTAGGGCCAAAATAATTATGTAGTTAAGTTCGGTTTATGGGCATAGGCATCCAAACAACTCACCACAACCATTTCACATTTGAAACATAATGGTTGTATTTTAGGAAACTTGAAATGTCTTATATTAGATATAGTCAAGACCTATTTAGCAATAGGCACACTCTTTAGAGTGGATAATGCCAAGGTTGGGAATAGAAGTTTGATTGAGACACAGATCTCTTTCAATATTAAGGATCCCTCGAACATTGATTTGAACATAAAGGCAAGGAAAGATATTGTATGTATCCATGAAGAGGTATGTTAGTGGCCATTATACTAGGGTTCTTACCTAGAAATATCTCACACGAGGGAGGGCACATGGAGATATTTCTATAGGCCAATGGGATTTCATTACCCTTTGTCTACTAGTTATAATTATCTCATTCATATCTTCAATCATATATTGAGGGTAATTCATTACCTCTCTTGTATTTTTTTTGGAAGGCCCTTTTCTATAGTTTAGGCTTGTTTAATTTTTCTTAGTTAATATCTTAGGATATTGTCTTTTTCTTTGATAGGATGAGAAGATTCAATTAGGACACTTATATTTTGATTAAAAAATGCCTAAAACCATTGGTTTCACCACTTGATCATGTAGTGTGTATTGTTTGATCATTTTATCCACTTTATTTATTGATTTGGGGACTTTAGCTTTTAATCATTGATTTTCTTTTAGAATAGTTACTTACAACTAGGTATCATTGTTCTCTAATGAGGACTTCTCATGTGATATGTAGCCTATATCCCATGCGTATTCCTAGACATATCATATATATTTCTTCATGAGTTAGGATGAATCGAATGAGCCCATCGTTGGTCTCATCACCCTCGAATTTTGGAAGTTCATATTCATCGGATTATGAACCCTCATCCCATTTGATTCCTTTTAGCTTACAATATCCCTAAAATTGTCTCCTTTTGACTGTTTTATCTTCACCTAAATCGAGTACCACATTGGTTCCCACCATGGAAAGAAATAATGCTAATGCTAGTCAGGAGAAAATGCAAACTCAACCCTCTTTTCCTTATATGGTTGTGTTAAATATCTCTAATTTAAGAAAACACATTAACAATTTCCTTCAACACAATACCACATAACTGTGTTATCCAAATGTGTAACCAAGCTACCATAAGATATACCTAAATTTGATGATCATACTAGAGAGGAACATCCCAATCAAATCATGTTCTTCCACCTCTCCTATAATAGTATCACAAATGACTCATTTCAGTTGACATTGTTTAAATGCACTCTCATGGGTGGTACTACCAAATTGTACCTTGATCAATAAATTCATTCCCATAGCACCTTTGAGTCCAAAGCCAAGTTTTTTTTACCTTTTTTCAACTTCGGATTCATCATGATGAAAGAATCAAGATTCTCAAAACATTTCATTAGATTATTTCCACACATATCAGGGATCACATACATGAATGTCATAGATGATGTGGCCTTTGTAAATATGAGATTAATGATAGGTTCATCATGGACTGGTTTTTGAAGTCATTACTTCCTCCCAACACTAAGGATGTGGTCATGAACATACCTAAGAATGAAAAGGAATTCATTCAAAAGTCACAACAATGTGAGATTCTCTATGCTCAATTGGTGTATTTGTACATTTTTCTTCTCGATGCTTCTCACTCTGACTCAAGTGACTTGTCTACATTAAGGGCATATCATGCAATTGATTGTGTTCTAGGGTCTGTGTCATAAAAAAATATATACCACCACCCCCGATATACCTAGTGGGTATGGTACCTCATATGGTGGGGTTAGAACCTCTTATCCTCAAGATACTATAGGGTTTCCCTCAATTCCTTATATATACCCTAATATACCACATGATTCTTCTCATCCGTCATCTCATGTAGGGGATATCACCTCATGTTTAGGTCCTCATGCACAACAAGACATGCATGTTAATGATTGTACTAGTTCCTTTTGTACACCCTCTCAAAGGGTAGTTTAATTCTTAACAAAATGTTCCCAACCACCCCAAGTAGAATACCAATAACAAAAAAGAAGAATAAGGGGAAGGGAAAAAAAATAACAATGTGTTGGGCAGGTAGTTTTGGATATAGAACAACAAGAAGAGGTGAGTTACAGGGAGACGGAACATAATAAAAAAGATCACGAAGATCAATAAATAAGAGAGAAGGAAGAGACAAATATGGGGGACAAGGAAGAAAAACTAGCATAAAATAAGGGAAAGCCAATTGAACATGAGCTGTATCCAGCTCATAATGAGTTGTCTCCAGTCAAGAACGAGTGGGAGCGAACTCATTATGAAGTAGAGGGGAGGTCCATTGATAAGGCAAGAAAAGATCATCGTTGTTTTTGGGGTTTTGAAGTTATTATTTCTGGGGGTGGAGATTCACGAAGTCTAGAGATACAAAGAGATTTAGGGAGTAGAGAAATGTAAAGAAACCATAGAATGGAATAATATTGTAGGTAGAACCTCCATTGTAGTGCAAAGCACAATCAATATACTTGAATACAATAAAGAAGAAAATCTTTTGTGGACGTAACCTAGAGGGGGGTGAACCATGGTAACTCTATTTGTAATTATAATATTGGATGATTATGCATTTATGTATTGTGTTAATTCTTTTCTTTAATGTGAATGAATTCTTATCTCTGTTGATATTGTTAATAATCTAATGCACAATAGCCATAATTGTATGCTTAACCACTAAACAACGTGAATGTAACCTTATATGCCTATATAATTAAGTAGTGAGTTCATATTATCTAGGATATAGTGCATGAGAGGGTCCTACAAATATGACAGAACGTGTTTCCATTCTTTCCCTCACAGCTGTAGAATCTTGGTTCCTACAGTCCCTATAAAGATACCTCCGGTGAGACTTCACTTGCTTGCAGATGATGCTCAAAGGGACGGTTTCTATAGGTTTTTGTTGTACTAAGTAACTTGAACCCATGGTATTGAACCTACCTTTGTGTGAACAAATAAATGGGAAGATGGTATCATAGATGATTTGGTCTGAGTTAGAGAAGGATCGGTGAAACTCTTCACCATCGTCACTTTTGTGGTAGATGGTATTAGAGTAGGATTAACAATAGGTTGTTGAAGTGATTTTGTAGAGTTATTGAAGCTCTTCACCACTACCACTTCCATGAAATTTGGTAGGAGAGAAACAAACTACAAAATGTTTGGCAAGCTAGTTGAGCACTCTTCACAAGAAACTGTGAAGTGAAGTTCATGTTTGGTGGGATTGCAGAGTTTGGTGTAGATTTGGTAGAGGGAATTCTAAAGCACTTTTGGGAAGGTCGTATGAATAGTGAAGGTTCTTATAAGTAAAGGGATGGATGGTTTTCATGCAAATGATTGTGACATCGGAAGAGATCCTAAGATTCCCAAGGTAAGAGACTGGGTCACTACCTTAGAAAAATGATGTATCAATTGATGGATGCAATGTGTACACATGGTGAAAAGGTTGAAATACATGAGGCAAGGATGATTGATCTCATGGTCAATTTTATCGAAACTATTAAGGAGTATCACGAGGAGACAATAGATCTTTTCACTAGCACTCGTGAAGATACTCGTGACATAATTAAGGCAACATAAGAGACCATAGATTTTCTTCAGGTGAAGTTGAAAGACCAGGAAGAGACCATTGCATTGCTTAAATGAGTTGCATCCAGTTTTCAAGCTCATCCATTGTGCATATGTGAATCAATATGAAGGAACCAAATGCATATGATCGAACTCGAAACACAAAGATGCTAGGCAATTTATGTTGGGACATGGAGCAGTAATTGGAACAAATGAATTGAATTCTAGAGGAGACCAAGGTAAACGATGTTGCGATGTACTTAACAGGAACTATGAAACTTTGGTGGAGAAAATAAGTTGAATATTTGGCAGCCGGAAGGATCACCGAAAATATAAAAAACTAGGTAGAAAGGAAATCATCCTTGAAAACACAGTTTGTTCCACGGAACCAAGATTGGATCATTAGGGACTAGTTGTTGGCTCTTTGACATTATAGAAAGATCCAAACATACATCAAGGAGTTTACAGGTATAATGTTAGATATCAAAGAGATGTCATATGAAGACATGATTTTCGACTTCAAGAATGGTTTTCAGAATTGGGCGTAAAGTGAGTTGCGATGTCAAAACATGTAAACCATTGTAGCACCAGTCTCACTAACAAACAAGTTAATGGAACATAAGGGTGAAGACAAGACAGGTCCAACTAACGATGAAGGATAGCGTGAGAATAATTAAGGAAAGAAGAAGAAGGATAAGGAAAAGATGAAGGAATCCAACAGTAATGAATATGGTTCGAGGAAAATAGAAACATAGAAGGAAAATAAGGCAATTGCTTGTTGGATATGCGCAAAAGAACATTATGCCAAGAATTGTCTATTGATGAAATAGAAGGTGAATGTCATGGAGCAGGAAAAGAACCCATTTGTAAGTGTGTTGTAGGTTTTGGTTGCTATTAAAGGATCACAAATGAAATTCACTCAACACCATGAAGTGACAAAACATAACTATGCTCAGGTAGAGATCAATGGGAAGATGACTTTGGCTATGGTGGATAGTGGTGCAACTCACAACTTCACGAGAGATGACGTTGCGTAAAATATTGGATTTCAGTATGAGCAGGCATGAAATTCCTTTAAAGAAGTAAACTTAGGAGAAAAAGAGATTGGAGGCAAAGCAAAGAATGTCGCTATGAATCTTGAAGATTGGGTGGGAAGGACAAGTTTTGTCGTTGTTCCACTAGACGATTATGAAGTGATTTTGGGGCAAGAGTTCTTGCAGATAGAGAAGGAAGTTCCCATTTCACACATTGACTGTTTGGAAATCATGTTGGGATAAGATCCATGCTTGATTCCTATGATAAGGGAAAGTAGAGGAATGAATATGTCATCCTTGTGGTTGGTGGACAACCAACAACCTTGCACAGACACCAACGGACAAAGTGAAAAGATGGTTGAAACAAATAACTCAGGTGAATAAAAGTTGTTGGAAGACTTAGAGTGGCAATTCGAAAAGAGAGAAGACATTCGACGCAACATCACCAAAGGGATGGATAAGTTCGTATACTTTTACGAATAAAGTATGTCAAGGTTGGAGGAAGAAGAAATGAAGAGGCTCAAAACCAAGGAAAGGAAAGTGGAGACAGTTGCGACATAGGTGTGTGAAGAAGAGGAACAACAACCATGGTACAAGCATGCTGGGAAGGAGGTTGAGCCAAATGCAGAAACACTTGGATTTGGAAAATGGATTTATGATCTAGAACTTGAGCATCTCATGGAGGAGAGAAAGGTCGAATCAGTTCCCATGTCCCACTATTAATGTATCTGATGAAGAAGTATGGAAAAGAATCACAGGTCGATGAGGATGGAATTGGCATCTCAGTTGGATTCCCCCTTACACTCTTATAAAAGTTCAAGGTTCTGTTGGCTCACTATCATGGAGACACCAGCAAGATAAGTATTCATTGTCACAGGAAGGACAACAAAAAAGACTAAACACTATCTCCAAAACATCAGTGAATTGTTGTGAAAAGGTGTCATGATGGACATCGATCTAACTTGAAGGATGAGAGAGTCAAACAGTTGTGAAGATAAATAGGTGATTTTTATGTTTGGGGTGAGTTCTTGTGAAATTAGCATGACGATCAGATTAACTACCCGATTAGCTAAGGTAGGAGGGGATCCAACACACATAGCCACTAGAAGCAGTCAGAGTAATGACACAATAGGGAGACATGAGGTAGAGTCAAGGAAATAGGAAGAAATTCATTGGTGGTCACAACAGTTTGAGAATGTTGATATTGTTGAGGATGGAAAACACTTTAAGTGGGGTACCATTTCACACCTCGGGATTGGACCTGAGTGCACGCGTTCCTTCCACGCGATGAGATAAATGTATTATGCGAGCTAGAGGGTGCTCAATCACTTTATGAATGAAGTGGGAGTCTTTGGGCACACTATTGTGCCAAATATGACTTCACCTTTCCATGAATTGTGCAAGACATTGAGTTGAAAGACTTAACAAATGATGCAAACAAGTGGGTGCCCTTGGTAGACATGGGATTTCTCATCGAAGAAGAAACTTTGGATGAGCGGGTGGGATGGTTGTGAAATATCCCAACCAATCGAACATGCAAAATGATGAAGTTAATTATCTTGGATGCCCTGGGAACATCAAGGGGGAGCCAACTAAACGAAAATTGGGAATTATTCTAACCTTGGGTGTGTGCCAAGGGAAGTTTCCCAATAGCCAGAAAACGTGTTGTGGACACCAAGCCAAGAAATGGACCGGCGATGTGAATGCATTCTTGAATTCAAAGCCCAATATGGAAACACAATGAGTTATCCAAGTGTGGGTAGAGCACAACCAAAGGGTGTGCTCCCATGAAGAAGGTCAGCTCTAGAAAGACGTGCAAAATAAGCAATGTGTGAAACATGTGACGG
This sequence comes from Picea engelmannii, assembly GCA_009831015.1. NCBI lineage: Eukaryota > Viridiplantae > Streptophyta > Pinopsida > Pinales > Pinaceae > Picea > Picea engelmannii. The sequence goes on along the minus strand of ML790185.1, from coordinate 78,392 downwards.
GCGCCCACCGAAGGGGTGCACACATAGTTAATATGTCATTTTCAACGAACGAAGGGTCAGAATGCTCCAAGTTAAATGGACATGCCTATTGAAGGAAGAGTGTGCCTATGTAACCAAGGGAGTGTCCATTCGTCAAGATAGGAAAGTGGGAGAAGACAAGTTAGGAAATATTTGATTGAGAAATATGTTTAATTCTTTCGAGTAGGGCATGTTAGCTAGGTCGAATTCACAAGGAAAAATTGGATAAGGCAATTCATAGGTTAAAAAAAGGTTGAGTCTGAACCATCCAATGGAGGCAAACGAAGGAAGGAAGTGAATCAAAGGAACTGAGACAAGGAAGAAAAAAAGGGTGAATTATTTTAGGTCTTGGCTGAGGTGACAAAGAGGGAGCTTCCAAGGGAAGATTGGTGAATATGTTATTGTAAAATATTTCTTTGTATGACATGAGTTGATATTAATGTACTATTGTTCTCTTTCATAAAAAATTCGGGTGTTAGGCCACTTTGGCCGCCCATAAGAAAAGATTCATTTCTCTTATGTATGGTTGTTCTGTTTACGGTTGCATGATTCTAAGTATATAAGAAACACACATAAAATAAGTAATAAATGAATATAATACATAGGTTTAGTTCGAATCAAGTAAGTAGTTATATCTTTGCTGGTAAATGAATGATTGCGGTGTCACATGGTGACTGGGAGCATTGGGTGATTTTATCGCCTAACCGTAGGCTTGCTAGGGTCGTGACAGTGGAACTATAGTAACAATGTACCATTGTGCTACAGGAAAAGTGTGTAGTAGAACAACGAGTGGAACTCGCAAAAAAGGAGAAGAGAGAAGCAGAGGGATAGGCCGAGGAAGATAGGACAAAAAATAGGGAAGAAGATTAAAATTCTAGGAAATCCTTAAGTGATAAAGAAGAGGTTGAAGGAAAGGCCGAAAATCCATTGAAGGAGAAGGAGTGAGATGAACAGATGGAACATAAAGTACACAAATAAATCCAAAAACTCTAAAGGAGGTCCCAAAAGTACCGATGGTGGTAGAGGCCATGGTAGAGGAACAAGTGGTAAAGATCAGTGTAACCATCAAAGGACTCTACATGAATAACATAGATATGGAAGTGCACACAACACTGGGGATTCCACCGGAAGAAAAAGAACAAAGGGAAAGGACTGTGCAGACGATAGTAGAAAATATCAAAAGATTGTAATATGAATGCATCAAGATGTGTGACACAGGAATGTGTATTTGGACAGAACTTACCACCAATCTAGAACTACAATCATTGGAAGAGAGGATAATAAGTAAACAAGAAGAAGTGCAATAGGCCACTGAATGCATGAACACATTGGCCCCAATAGAAAGAATTTTAGCAATACTGGCTAACAGGAAATTGTGTAGTGCACTAGAAAAAATGAAGGAAGAACAAAGGAAGGCCATACAAAAGGTGCCATCACTACAAGATGAAGCCATCAGGGTGCTAGAAGAGTTAGCCACTACACATAGCACTATGAAATTAGCAGCACAAGACACCGAAGCCAATGTTACCATAGTAACCACACAGGCGATGGAGGATATTGTGAACAAGGAAGTAGAAATCATAGCAATAGTAGAGACCATGAAGGACAGTCTCTATAAATTTATTAAATCATGGAAGAACGTGACACAATAAGCCTGAGTGGCCTGGGATGAGCCATAAGTGAGTGTTTTGGGCCTATTGTGTAGGAAGTTTTGGATATATAATAGTGAGAATAGGTGAGGTACATGGATAAGGCACATAATCAAGAAGATCACGAAGATCAAGAAATAAGAGTGAGGGAAGAGAAGAAGATGGGGGATAGGAAAGAGAAGCTAGCATAAAATCTGGGAAAACCGGTTGAGCATGAGATGTATCCATCTCATAATGAATTTTCTCCAACCAAGCATGAGTGGGAGCCAACTCATTATGAGTTGGAAAAAGAACGTGAGGAAATATATATAAAATATGTAAAAATGTGAAGCGGAGGGGAGTTTGATTGATGAGGCAAGAAGATATGATCATTGTTTTTGGGATTTTGAAGTTATTATTTATGGGGTTCAAGATTCGTGAGGTATGGAGAGACAAAGATATTTAGGGAGTAGAGAAGTGTAAAGAAACCACATCCTGGAATAATAGTGTAGGTAGAACCTCCATTGTAGCATAAACTGCAATCAATATACTTGAATACAATAAATAAGAAAGTCTTTTGTGGACGTATCCCAGAGGGGGGTGAACCATGGTAACTCTATGTATAATTGTAATATTGGATGATTATGCATTTCTGTATTGTGTTAATTCTTGTCTTTAATGTGAATGAACTCTTATCTTTGTTGATATTGTTGATAATCTAATGCACAACAACCATAATTGTATTATTAACCACTAAACAATGTGAATGTAACCTTATATTCCTATATAATGAAGTAGTGAGTTCAGATTATCTAGGATCTAGTGCACAAGAGGGTCCTGTAGATATGATACAACACATTTCCAGTCTTTCCCTCACTATTGTAGAATCTTGGTTCCTGCAGTCTCCATAAAGATACCTCGAGTGATACTTCACCTGCTTGTAGGAGATTTCGAAAGGGTCAGTGTATGTAGGGTTTTGTTGGACTAAGTAAATTGAACCCAAGGTATTGGACCTACATGTGCGTGTGCAGACACAATGCCAAAACCAATGGAATCAAGGGAACCAAAACCAACAAGCTAATAATGATGTTGGGGGGAACCAAAATACTACAAATCAGGGTCAAGTTAACAATCCCTATCCAAAATAGAAGAAGAACCCTCAAATTCTCACAAATCATCCTCTCTCTATTTGTGGTGTCTATGGACATTACGCCCATGATTTTTTTCTTCTACTTGATTTTCTTCGATTCAAGGAAGCGATTGAGAAACATTGTTCCACACCCAATCATCCTACCACCCAAACTACCCAAACTTATTCATCAAAACCAATTATTGAAATTTACAAATTCTCCAACCAAGTGTCAATCTTCCCCCTAAGGTGTGAAAGGTTCATTTATGTTAGAATTCCCCCAACCCTCATGGATAGATTTTCCATAACTACAACAAAGTAGATGATCGAGATTGGTCTCCTATGGTTATCTCATCCTTACAATTCCTATATAATTTGCCTATGTAATGAAAGGATTTTTAATTTACATTGGGTGCAGTTGATCCTCATAATGAAAAAATGATATTTTTTGACATCGACTAAGATAATCCTCATATTTCCCCTCCGATTTACTTTCAACTTATAATCACAATCCATAACATTGTTATTCATTAATGTATCATTGTTGAAGGTGCATCCACATGCATGATGTATGATCATGTCTAGAAGAAGTTAGGATCCCCTAATCTTTTTCCACCTAGGATCACCCTTCATGTGTACAATGGTTATCCTTCCCAACTAGAAGGTTTGTTTCAAAATTATCCCATCCAAATAGTTGGGAAACAATTCCTTCTTAACTTTGACGTAATATATGGTCCCTTGGAATATAACATAAATTTAATATACAGTTTTATGTATGATATGAAGGTGGTTCCCTCTTCAATTTTCTACACCATGAGCTCCCCCCATGATGGGGAGGTCATTACCAATGATCAACTTACTTACCACAATCCTAATTCTCAATTGAATGTTGATATTTGTTTTTATTTTGTGGATGGGAATCAAATCATTTCCTATTTTTATAATTTTAGTATTAGAGTATTTAACCAATATATGTAGCTTTGTGCATATTATAGTCCTCCCCTAGTAATAATCCCCCCAGGGCATGCAATGTTTGTATATTGACAACATTACAAAAACCCAATCCCTCGATACCTTTCTCATCTCAGGATTCTTCCTCATAGTATTATACTAATCCCACTACTCAAATATATTCAACCCCATCTTGGAGATCAAATCCACCTCCTAGGAATCCCTTTCCCCAAGTTCCTTTCATTTTACCCACTCTAGGAATAGTTACTACACCCATGATGGATATGTTCAATTTACTTAATATTGTCCTGGGGATCCCTGTATGGTACTTGGACCCTCCTACCCCTTCTACCCCCTCCATTCCAACTTCTCATTTGGTATTGAAACACGTTCAACCTCCAGGTTCTACCCCTATGTCTTCTATAGAATTTACATAGACCCAACTAGCCCTTTCAAAAATTGGGAAAGGAGTTGCCTTAGGGGGGGAATATAAAACTACTATGGACACCAATAACTCCATACATGCTATAGCCACCTAGTTTACCGCACCTAGAGTCATCCACCCATGTGCTTTATATAACCTCATTATCCATGCAACCAATATATATCCAATGCTCCTAGGATTGAAGGATGTTTTTAACGTTCATGATATGGAACCTAATCCATCCACTCCTGTTGTGCATATTTCTCTTTTTGAATCATCGACCAAGCATATTAAGGCCTTGAAGAAATTATACTTGTTCTTTTTGCAATACATATTGTCACTACTATCATTATTGTACTAAGCTACCTCAATTTCATGATTCCCTTGCCATCATTCATTTTTTTGAATTCTCTTTGTAGATTTTTTGGGATATCTATACAAAAGATCTAGCTAACAATGAAACATATACAACTTGCAATGGTGGATGAAGAGAGAATAAAAAATTGGTGAAAATAATGAAAGAATTTCTATTGTATTAGTAAGAGAATGTTGCAGTACAAGTGATATACTATGTATGACACAACTAACTCTCCATAGTAGCCAAGATAATTCACATTAGGATTGTTCTAGAGATATGTGACACACATTGGCAGTCACTCAAGTCAACTCCCACCTAGTACTAGTTAATTCGCCATGTGGTTGTCAGTTAATTAGATAAACTAAAGTGAAATGAGGATACCGCTCAAACATGTGGAATGCTCTTTACTTGTGATGATCCCAATGCAATTTTTCATTCATGGTGATGATCCTAAAGTCAACATGCAACACTTGGTGATAAATCCAAGGTTGACATGTAACACTTCACTCAACTAATATAACTGAAAGGTAACTGAGGATTAACTGGAGGGTATGTGGAACCCTTTTCAAGGGGAGAATATCCTCATTGATGGGAGAATATCTCAGATTAAGGGACCCTCAATATATGCAAATAAACTTGAGAAAAGAAAATGAAAGGAAAATCCTAGGTGTTTGTAGCATCTCCAACACCGCCCTGAAGACTACTAGGGAGTATAAATAATGAATGGGTCCTAGCAACAGAGGCCATGTTAGGTACCCATGAAAATGCAACTAATGAACACTGAAATAAATTTAGGGAAGAGGGAAAACCTCATGGGAAACATCCCCCATCAAAGTAGAATGTATCAAAATAAGAGAAAGACATTTGCTAGGAAACTATGTCCTTCACTCGAAGATGATCGCGCAAACTATGGACTTTTTGATTAGTGAAAGTCTTGGAGAAGATGTCGCTAGTATTCTTGGTGGAAGGGAAGTACTTCAAATCGATCACCCTGTCATGAAATAATTCCCTGATAACATGCATATGAATATCGATATGTTTTATCCATTGCCTCTGTTGAAATATTGTAACTTTGAAGAATAATCTAATTATATTTGAGTTATTATCTTATCAATCAAATACCCTTTTGTGGATTGATCATGTCAGGTCTTTTATAAGATCAAATCCCCTTTTATGTATTGGTCAAACCATATTTTTATGGTGGTATTTGTAAATTCAGTCCCTAGTGTTCATAAAGTGGTTTTAACCACTTCTAGAATAAGTCATCCCTACTAAGTGAAGAGACATAACCCTAGCATCTCCTCAACTATTATTTATATGTGAGGATGGTGCCTCACTTAAACACACTCACTCTCACTCATCCAGTGCGCATATCTTGAAGTAAGTTGCAGTTGCAGGAGGAAGGAGAAGAGAGGTGCATGCTCAATCTTAGTTTATTCTTGGTGTTTTGGTCTTAGTATTGGAATTGTATTGGCAATCTATTATTGAGGAATTGTTTTTGGGTTTTCTCCCCCATGAGGGTTTCCTAGGATAAAATGTTGAGTACATTACAATTGTGTTTCTTTAAGTGATCCTCTTTATGTTTTTGTTTTAGAAATGCATTGAATGCTCATGTAATTTGGAAATAACCTAATAACAATAGTAAAAACTTAACATGGTATCAAATCTTCACTAAATAGAGCATCTTTCACTGGGTATCTAAAAATGTCACTATTGTCGTACAAGAAAATTAAGGATTTTTATTGAAGAGGAATTTTTGACCAAAAAATATCTTGGGAAGTGAACCCTACCCTAACATATCTTTTGGTCATTTGAGTGAACTTTTTTAGTTTCCAGATTCTCTGAAAAGTCAAACCATAGTTTTGACTGGTACCAAAAAACTAGAGAACCAAAACTAGTACTGTAGTGTCACTTTTCACTACCGAGGCTTTCAAACCTCTCGCTAACCAATTTGTACATGTACTTTTACATAAAACATAAAGAATTGTATAATCACATGCTTAACAACAAAGAGATATATTTTAATTATCGGAATAAACATATAGTTACTGTTATAATTAGACAATCAATAATTCATTTACACAACGGAAAACATGATAACAGATCTCGCACAGTCATGATAAAATGTGGTAAGAATATAATTAAACACTTATATTGTGACAGTGGAGAAATCCACCAACCAAATGTAGTCCTTCCACGAACCTCCCAGCCGTAGACCGCACTGCTCCTCAACTCAACAGTGGGTCACCCCCGAGCTGGGACTGAGCTCCACCCCAGGGCAAGGAATCCAGACTCAGGCTGAGGTTACAGGGAATTCAGTCACACACAACCACCAGGAAGAATTCTCTCCTAGGAATCTTCCACGCTCACTGCCCACAGACCCTCATTCCCCAAATGCCTGTTCCACCCCAGGAGAGTGCACCTTCTCTATCGCCTGGACAGTCCTTCGGCTGCCAGTCTCCCTTACCTTGGGTTACAGGAACAGACCAGACCAAAATTCTATGGGTTTTGTGGTAGCTACAAGGTTCCTTCCAAGAGCTCTCTACTTCCTCTGCGCACTCTCTCACCTGGAGGGAGTCGCTCACAGGCCAACAAGCCTCACACAGTCTAGTACTGCATGCCACATCAAACACAGGGAAATTGGACATAGGCTTCCCAAGAATTGGTTCAACAGTCACTGGCTGTTCTCTCGGTCAAGATTTCAGAATAGGGCTCCATGCACAAGCTCGCTCATCTTTTCTTGGGAAAACAAAGAATCTTCCCCTAAATTGACATGGACATTTCGTTTAGGGAATGCACACACTGGTTCTCTCTCACAGGCAGACTCCACGACTCTGGACAAGGGTAAACACGCATTCTCCAGCACCCAACACAAGATTCCTCTCTGGAACAGACATAC
>ML790185.1:0-42341 GCA_009831015.1 Picea engelmannii | reverse complement strand
GCAAGGGAAACAAGGCAATTAACCTACGTCCTAACCTACTGTCACAAGGCAATTAACCCAGATTAAACAGTTGGGTCAAGATTTTATTCTTTCTAGGGGCTATCTGATCAGGATTAGAGGGTCTGATCAGATGTATTCACTAAATCTAACCTAGGGGCTATCTGATCAAGATTAGACAGTATGATCAGATGCATTCACTATCCTATCAACATTCAAAATTTAAAAGAACTTGGTCATGCTTGAAAGGTATGACCAAGTTGCTATTATTGCATGGGGCCTTTGCTTCAATTCTTTTTTATCCCTCTTTTCTTTTTCTTTTTTCTTTCTTCATTTCTTTTTCTCTTTTTCTTTTTCTTTTTTTCTTTCTTCATTTCTTTTTCTCTTTTTCTTTTTCACAAATTATTTGAAGAATGCAATATCATTTGTGAACCAAATCACCAGATACAGATAATATCCAAGTCATAAGATGATTCCCATAAATTATGGGGTGATAACAACGACCTCTCACCAAATAAATCCAGGTTGGGAAAAATAACTTATTCAAGATGAAGAGAAGTATTGTGCCTAAGACAGAACCATGAGACAAACCAAGAAGCCGAAGCCATTCTCCAGCTATATGGATTCATGTGTGATCTCGTAAAAAAGGAACCTACTTGATTTGAATAAGTCATTCAAAAGAAATAATGGATGGATGCCATGAAAGAAGAATACCAGTCCATCATAAAGAATGATGTATGAGAAGTAGTTCCTAGAACAAAGAAAAAATATGTGGTATCTTCCAAGTGGATATACAAAATAAAACATGCAACATATGAAAGTATTGAAAAACATAAGGCAAGATTTGTGGCTCATGGATTTTGTAAAAAGGAAGGTATTGACTATGAAGAAAATTTTTCTCTTGTAGCCAGATACACTTCCATTAGAACCATAATAGCTATTGCAGACAAATGGAGTGGAAGTTACACCAGATGGATGTGAAAAAAACCTTCTTAAATGGTTTTATTGAAGAAGAAGTGTATATAGAACAACCACAAGGGTTTGAAGTTGAATATAGAAAGACTCATGTATGCAGGTTGAATAAATCCCTGTATCGGTTGAAGCAAGCTCCTAGAGCTTGATATGGAAGAATTGATAGTTTCCTGATGAGATTGGGCTTTACCAAAATTAAAGTTGATCCTAACATTTACTTCAAGGTTATGAATGATGAGATGGTTATATTTCTTATATATGTGGATGATGTATTCTTAATAGGAGAAGAAAATCTCATCACATATTGCAACAAGAATCTCACTGTAGAGTTTGAGATGAAAGACCTGGGGCTGATGCATTATTTCTTAGGTATTGAAGTTTGGCAGATCCCAAAGAAGATCTTCCTTAACCAAGGGAAGTATGCAGTTGAAATATTGAAGAGATTTGACATGCTGGAATATAAATCCATGAACACACCCATAGAAACAAATTTGAAGCTCTTGGTTGATACTTCATTAGAGTTGGTTGATGCTACTCTATACAAACATATTATTGGATCATTGATGTATCTGAAAAATACCAAGACATATATATGCATTTTTTTGAACACCTTGAGTCAGTATCTGGTGGAACCCAGATGTGTTCACCTTGTATCTACAATTCGTGGGATGAGATACCTTAAGGGTACATTGGATTATGGTATCTATTATGCTAGAGATCATGACTTCAGACTGTATGGTTATACTGATTCAGATTTGGATGGAAGTGATTTAGATAGAAAGAGAACTTCAGGATGTTGTTTTAGTTTGGGGTCAACCATGACTTCATGGAAAAGAAGGAAGAAATCTAGTATTTATCTCATCACGACAGAAGTAGAGTACATTGCAACATGTTCTGCTAGTGTTGAATCCATATGGATTCAGAAGTTGTTGACATGTCTATTCAATATGGAGATAGAATCCACCATGATTCTATGTGATAAACAAATTTGTATAAATATGAATGAGAACCTAATGTTCCTTGATAATTTTAAGCGCATAGAGATCCAGTATCACTACATTCATGATATGGTGCAGAGGGAAGTTGTAAAGCTCCAATTTGTTGGCACATATGAGAAGGTTGCAGATGTGTTGACCAAGCCTCTATCTCATGTGAATTTTGAGTACTTACGCGACAAGCTTGGTGTTGTTTGAAAGGATCTCCCTCGAAAGGGGGGGGTGATGTTGATGATACTATGGTATCCTGACCAACAACAAGTAGCTCCATTAGGATTTTATATCCCAAGGGATTGATCATCCCTAAGCAAATCCAGAAGGTTCGATAAGGATGGTCTATCAGAGTACCTATGAATGTATATTCYAGTTGCGGTCAATAGTGATAGCTTCGCTAGGATTTTGTATCCCAGGTAATATTATGATACATAGATAGATCCCGAAGGTCCGATAAGGATGGTCTATCATAGTACCACATGGTAGATTGTTAGGATTTTATATCCTAGGGAATMTTATGATTCATGGGTAGATCTTGAAGGTCCGGTAAGGAAGGTATGTCAAAGTACCACAAATGTTCTAGTTGATACACMTGGCTCATTATGTTGCCACATAYTATTGATGATGTTGTTCTAGCCTCGCGTTGTTTATGATGATGTTCCAATCTTGTGTTGTTGATGATGTTGTTGTTCTAGGTTCATGCTATTAATGTTGATGTTTCAACTTTATGCTGYTGTTGATGATGATGTTACTCCATCTCCATGTTGTAAACGATGATGATATTGATGATGAGGAAAACGTATGATGATTTGTATATGTGCCAATGAGTGTTCCAGATGATGATGATGATGTTTTCCTCTCCTTCTCTTGATGATGTTGTATTGGGTCATGTCAATAGAATACCCTTCTCTTTAAGGGGGAGTATTGAAATATTGTAACTTCGAAGAATATTCTAATTATATTTGAGTTATTATCTTATAGATAAAATATCCTTTTTGTGGATTGATCATGTCGGGTCTTCTATAATATCAAATCCATTTTTGTGGATTGGTCAAACCATATTTGTATGGTGGTATTTGTAAAGTCGGCTCCTAGTGTTCATAAAGTCGTTTTAACCAATTCTAGAAGAAGTCGAGCCTACTAAGTGAAGAGACATAACCCTAGTGCCTCCTCAAATAGAATTTATATGTGAGAATGACACCTCACTTAAACAAACTCACTCTCACTGATCAAATGTGCATATCTTTAAGAAAGTTGCAGTTGTAGGAGGAAGGAGAAGAGAGGTGCCTGCTCAGTATTAGTTTATTATTGGTCTTTTGGTCTTAGTCTTGGCATTTTATTAGCAATCTATTATTGAGGAAGTTTTGTTGGGTTTTCTCCCCCATGAGGGTTTCCTAGGATAAAATATTGTTTACCTTTTGATTGTGTTTCTTTCAGTGATTCTCTTTATTCTGTTGTTTTGGAAATGAATTGAATGCTCATGTAATTTGGAAATAACCTAATAACAATAGTAAATCTTAGCAATCTCTGTACTAGATCACACCAAATCATAGTATGATGGTGGAACTAAATGACAAGCTTGGTGAGGAATTTCTGTAGCCACAGTGCATAGATGGTGACATTGACTGCTCCCCTATACTTCGTCTCTGTTAAATACAGAGTATTAGCTGACTGGTTTTTACTCGACTAACATATTGGGCCAGATCTCAAAGTCAAAATGTACATGGAGGTGGAAGTGAAATTGGTTCCAACACTAGACTAGTCAGAATCAGTGAAGCCCATGGAATCCAACTTCTAGCCTACTGCATAGTGGATCCCATAATTGATGGTGCCCTGAACGTATATGAGAATGCACTTGACAACCTTTTAGTGTAACTCATGGGGCTCCTGCATGTATCTAGATATTACCCCTACTGCATATGATAGATCTGGTCAGGTGTGGGTTAGATACAAAAGAATCCCAACAAGTCGTCGATACAAGGTGCTACCCACCACTGCTGTATCCTGACCATTCTCAAGTCTAACCCTAGATAAGAAGGGTGCATATACAGACTTGCATCTTATCATGTGGAATCTCTCCATGAGATACCGAGCATACTTAGCTTGAGATAGCTTGATGCCTGAAGCATCCTAGATGATCTTGAGACCAAGGAGGAAATGTAGTGGACCCATGTCTTTCATCAAAAACCTATCATGAATAATTCCCTTGACCACAAAAATCATTGAAACTAAGCTGTCGATGATCAAAACATCATGCAAATACAATACTAGGATCAAAAGTGAGTCAATGGTCCTCAACATGTAGATATTGGGATCATATTTTCATCTGAAATGTTTTTTGGAGAGAAAGTAGGATTCCATCTTTGTGTACCATGCTATAGGAACCTGCTTGACGCCATATAGTGAATTTTTGAGTTGGAACACTAAATATGAATTATGTATGAATCCTTGCAGTTGCTCCGTATAAATCACCTATGAGCGATCCTCATGAATAAAATCATTCTTCACATCCATATGAATAAAATCATTCTTCACATCCATATGATGTACTTTCCATCCCCTAGTTGCTCCAATGGAAAGGACCAACCTAATGGAATCTAACTTTTCTATTGGAGAAAATGTCTCATCATAGTCGATCTCGTATATCTGTTGAAATTTGTTGGTAACCAATATTTCATTGTTTCTTCTTTCTTGTCCATCTGTTGCCTTTTTGGTCCTATAGACCCATTTTCATCTAACAAGATTCATTTATGAAGGAATTAGAACCATATCCCAATTCTAGTCCTTGAGGAGAGAGTTTTACTCCTCCTTCATGGATGCTTCCATGAAGGGGTTCCCTACAACTTCTATGTAGGTCTAAGGGTTTGAAGACTAAACCATATAACAATGCAATGGAATCATGGGTTTAGTGGAAGTGAGTACATGAGGAGGATCCTCAAACTAATATCTAGTCCTCCTTGGATCCACTAGATCCCCAACAAGATCTGCTACATCCTAAAGTGTGGGATGTACCCACATGGGAATCTTCTCTAGATCCTCATCTACATGTATTGACTCTGCATATGAATTCTCTTAATATACATATATATCCTATGAATCCTAACACTTTGTATAGGAACTAAGATATGTGGTGTGATATAAATGTGTGGACTCATCATCCTGTTGGCCCTTGACCAAGTTTTGAGGATCCTTGGTCATGTGTGACCTATTTTTGGGACTTTGATAGGATGTCGAAGGTAGAGCACAAGATGAAGTGGAGATCGTGGGATCATGGCCCCATTTTAGGGATTTTTGGGATTTGGGATTATGTAACGGGTATGGGGCTCTCGGCCCATGGGTTTACCCATGTTTAGGCCCGATTTTGTAATGTATAAATAGATTCTAGGTGATGTAGTGAGCATATAGAGATATGAATGGCAAAGTGCGAATGACAAGTCATTTGTAAGTGGTGTTGAGTGCAAGTAACAGTTGTAGGTGATTTTTGTATGTTTGCAAGGCTGAGTGCAAGTGGATATAAGGGACTCTATGTAGGATTTGTGTTGTAACCTAGCTTGGGGAAGGAGGATCTAGTGAAGAGTGTGCATATCTCTTATCCTCTACGAATTTGATCTGAAGGCTCTATGCATGTAATAAGATTGAGGAAGGCTAATAAAGAAGATGAAGAGTTGGTGGACGTAGACCTGGGGAGGGGGTGAACCACGTACATCATGTGTTGTGAATGCTTTGTGCGATGTTTTGATGTGTTTATGTATTTACTTGCTTAGTGCTTTGATATAGATGAATAATAGGTAGATCTGTTGTTGCTTTGTTCTTAATAGTGAGAGTAAATGTTGGATCTGACCTGTGTGAATGTGCTTAGTGCTTGAATATGCTAGATCTATTTCATCATGCTAAGTGCTGCTAGATTCTAGATCTAGTTGAATATTGTGATGCTCTGTAATTAGGGTTTTACTTGCGAAGTAGATATGGGTTAAACATTGATGAACTATATTGCTAAGTGCTTTGTCAAGGTGTTACAATCACAGATCTTTGTCCCAGCTAAGGTTGTAGACACTGGAGTCCTACAACCACCCCTGCCTCTACCTTGGGTGAGACTTCCTTTGCTTCTCGAGTGTTGCCGAAAGGGTCCATAGTTAGGGTTTTTTTGGTGCATTGTTGTAGCATTGAGCCTTGGGTCTTCCCTTGTGACAACAAATGGTTCAGTTGCCGAGACCTGAAACTCTAATTGTTGGGAACTAAGGGAAAAAGAGATTTGTGCAAAGATCTGACCTGAAACTATGATTGCTGGGAACTGAGGAAAAAGAAGCTCTATCTGAAGATCTAACATGAAACTGTGAAAGTTCTGTGTGTAGATCTGTTTCCCTAGTGCACAGTATTCTACTTAATCTGTGAAGATATTTTCTAAGAAAATAAGTCCGATCTAAAGAGAAGAGGTAAGATCTGGAAGTTTTATGCTTTGTTAAAGTTAATATTAGTGGAAATTTTTATTTCTAAAGTATGGATCTAGGTATGTTTGATAAATTTTGTCCTAGCTTGAAAATTAGGGCACAACTAGATGAAATAAGGTTTGATTTGAGTAGATTTGATAAGAATAGTGAAGGATATGTTATACCTATGAATAGAAAGAATGTTTGGACTAAAAAAAGGATGCAGGATCCTAGAAAGAATTTTTTGTAGGTTAACTACTATGATCCTAGTGCGCAGTACAAGAAATGTTGGGGATAATTTAAGAGAAAGAGAGGATTAACCCTTTGTTATAGTTGCAGAAGACCAGGACATCTTGCTAAGGAATATCCTAGTAGAAGACCTAGTTATATTTGTTGTAAAGCTATGGACCATGAAGTTTTAGATTGCCCTAGAATGATTGCTAGGCTTGAAAAAATGAATATGGAACAAGTAGACCCTGAGAAAGGTCAAGAAATTGAGACCTTGGTAGAACCGCAGAAGCAATTAGAGACTGCACTATTACAGATTAAAGAAACCCTGAATGACCACCAAGATACTAATCTATTAGATATCTTAAAAGAGAAAGAGAAAATAGAAGTAAGAATAGGAGACTTTGGCATTGACTCTATTCTGGATGAAGAAACACAGGTGAATGTCATGACAGAAAGAACTTGGGAAGCTATAGGAAATCATGTTATGATTCCTTCATTGGGAGGAATATAATTTTTTATAGGAAAACTGATAACCCTATGTGGAATACTTACCTAGATATCTATGAGTGCTCATGGAACTTCACCAAAGGAAGATTTTGAGGTTGTTAAATTTATTGAGAACAACCCTCCATTTACTATGTTACTAGGAAAACCCTAGATCGAAAAGGATCAGACTAGAAAGAAAGGAGAGGAAGTCTTAGAGTAGAAAAAGAAAGAACTAAAAGATTTCATGACTAGGAGGATCGCACACTTGATTGAGGAATAGGAGAATAGATCAAATCTATTTAAATTGGATGCCAAAGTTGAAAGAACCCATGAAGACTAATAGAATACTGAAGCACCTACCCCAAATAAAGAAGAAGCATTACCCATGCACCCTATGAAGGAATCTCAATAGTGCGAAGTTACTATGCCAAAAGAAGACAAGAATCATAATGGAAAGAGGAATAATGAGATGAAGCTCACTGGAAAGAAGGATAGAAATCTCAGCAAGAAGAGAGAAAATATCGAAAAGTTACAGAAGGTTCCAGAGGGAACTTGGCAGAAGCAAAATTTGCAAAATTGGAACTTCATCGGGATATCAAAACAACATCACATGGCACTTCACCATGGAAAAGAAATAGAGTCGTTGGGAACAATATAACCATTAGAATGATGCTAGGAATGGTTAGAACGACATTTATGGTAAAAAATGCAACCATCAGACCATTGGGACTGTGCCAGAATGGGTAGGACTGAATTAATGAAGGCTTCTTGCCTATTGGAGAGACCTGTTACATTGCTTCCTACTTATTTCGTTGACTGTTGCACCGAGAACACTTTTGCAAATTGTATAAGAGAGAACTCATTACTACCGAACTATGATTAGTAAGATCGACATCAGGTCTATTTTTTTTCACATTCATTCATCCATCTGATCCAAGCATGTATGTCGAACGAGCTCAACGCCATGGAGAAAATCGTCGAAGAAGTTCTCATCGATCTCATGGCTGAGAAAGTAATGTTCGCAAGTATTCAAGCGTCCTCGAAGAGAGGAGTGCAAGCCTCTCCGTCAACCGCTCACGGATCTGGGCCATCCCGAGTCATCACAGAAAAGAGAATGAAGCATAGAGATGACCTAGAAAATGTGAATCTTATATCGACCATATTGCCCAACTACATCCTTCCTCTGGCCAGCGCGGTGTGTCATGATAGTGTGTCGAGATATTTTGAGTACACCATGGTTACTGTGTACCTCCCGAAGGGGATACATGTAGTTCGAGCACAACAGGATAAGATCACAACATTGAAGTTCAACAACTTCAACCTAGGAGACTACAAGATTCATAGTATGCTCATCCTGTACAAATACTTGACCAGGATGAAGGGGAAGAACTAAAAATAATCCCCCATCCATGGACGATGAACCTCGCGCAAAACAACCTATTGAATGTAATGAAAATCCCACACTTTGGAAGGAACCAGGAGGCTAACGCCTATGTCAAGCTCCTAATTTCATGTTACCATGGCGGCTACTTATGGCTAGACCACCATATCACAATAGATCCGACACTGATCCATCGGATCACTGGATTAAGTATGCAAGGACCCGACCTGTAGGACTTCTATCTAGGAAAAGCCACAGATCGCACATTCACACATAAGATCAAGGATACCTATGGTGATGTTGAGAAGGGGATGTGAGGCTGCAAGGTAGCTTCCATCCAAAATGGCATAGTGCACCTAGAATGCCAATTAATCGTAGGAAATATTGTGAGAAAGAAAATACCCATGCAGGTCACAGGATTTGTCATTGACCTCGTAGGGAAATGTGTAGAAGGAATACAAATGAATTGGGTGAAGTACATAGTTAATAAGCTGGAATTGGACTATTGGGAAGAACAAGATCAGGGATACGAGTTCCACTTTAGCTAGCTCCTGATCCTCATTGCATTTATTTCTTGGGAAATTCCACAAGGCACGACCTTCCCGAACATTGAACCATTCGAGCCGCTCACTGTGAAGTTCACCATGCTCTAGTACTCGAACGACATGGGAAAATAGTGGCAGTCGAATGCATTTTTTCACACATATTATCTCGAGCTAAAGAGAGCCATCGAAGCTTAACCTTGCATGATGTCGAACACCCTACAGTGGTTCATACCCCTCATGAAGTTCTGCGTAGATCGTCACTTCATCTATATTATTGCGTGAGAAGACAAACATGAGGAGGAGCTTCAGTTATACTACAAGCTCACGGAAGAGGACCTCGACGAGATCACCAAGGACTGGTCAACATATCTCCTTATCCCCGTTGAACCTACAAAGATGTATGAACCCAAACTTGACATATCAAAGGCCGCTCACAGGGAATATGACACACTCAGACCCAGCATAAGGAAGAAGACCAAAGAAGTCTAAGACTTAAGCAGCGCATCAGAAAAGACTGCTTCAATATCACCTGACCGAGGGGGTGATGACAAAGTAGAAGAAATAAATGGAAAATAAGATGAGAAGAAGCAAGGTGAAGTAACACTGCCTAGAGATGAGGCCGATCCCCTGAAGAAGAGGAAGGTTTCTCCCCTGAAACCATCTTCCCGGAA
This sequence comes from Picea engelmannii, assembly GCA_009831015.1. Taxonomy (NCBI): domain Eukaryota; kingdom Viridiplantae; phylum Streptophyta; class Pinopsida; order Pinales; family Pinaceae; genus Picea; species Picea engelmannii. Next base: position 32,642 of record ML790185.1, on the reverse strand, counting down.
GAAATATAGAGACACTTTGACCAAGATGCAGACTATGCTCATTGTCGATGATTTTGACTTCATCATCACAACTGTGAACAACACCTCGCAGGAACTCTTGCAGAAACAAGAAGCCAAGTAGGAGGAAATGTATGACATAATTGAGGTCAAACTCTAAGGGGTACAACATGACCTTCAGTATAGTCGCACAGTGTCCACTACGCCCCTACCATTGAGAGAACTAGAGTTGGGAGATGATCCAACCCAACTCCGATGACTAGCTGATGCGACCGAATCTCACCTTCGTCGCGCATAAGAAGAAACAGAAAAAGCCATCTAGGCCTTGAAGAAAGTACAAGAAGTAATAATAAAACAATGTCGAGTTGTAGAGTAGGAGAAGGTTTCCCTCCAGACAAATTTTGAAGAGGCGAAATCTCAGATTCAACAGCAAAAAGAATAGTTTCTCGCAGAGAAATTTGAAGTGCAAGAAGCAGTCAACAAAGCACATCACTCTATGAAAGGATTAGAGACAAAGGCAGAATACTGAGTCGTGCATCAAGTAGACCAACTCACAAAAGATATCCAACAACTACAACAAAAAATAACAGACTTAGAGCTCCGCACAGTGCCCAACACCCCACATGATGTGAGGGATCAAAGGGAAGCAACTGCTAGAGGCACGATTGAAAGAATCAAGGACCTCACCTTGGAATGTAAACAACTGAGCGATCACAGTGCCTATATGTATGAGGGACTCACTGAGAATCCAGAACTGAAGACACTGCAGTCACAACTCCAAGAGGTGAAGTATCAAGCATAAATAATATAGGCATAGTTGAAGCCCCTATAAGCCGTTGAGAGAATGAAGTGATCCCAAGAGCAGCACACTTCTCAACATCATGTCCACACCATTCAGAGAAAATTCATGGAAGTGACTTAGAGGCTCCAACCTATACAGGAGGCGGCTTTCCAACTGTTCAAAGAGATCGAAGACCGAGGAGAAGAACTAGAACAAGTCGTCACTGCAACAGAACAATGTCTAGAGGGATCTATCAATGAAGCTATTATCCAAGAGTTCGTTGAAAAGGAGGATGTGGCACATCAAAAATTCTAAGAAGCTCGATCCAAGCTTGAGGCATTTGAGGCATAATTATCCAGATCAGAGTAACTTGGGATGCGTCACAGGTGAGTGTTGGGGGTCTGTTGGCCCTTGAACAAGTTTTGAGGATCCTTGGTCATGTGTGAGTTATTTTTGGGACTTCTAAAGACTGTTGAAGGTAGATCACAAGATGAAGTGGAGATCGTAGGATCTCGGCCCCCTTTTTGGTCTTTTTGGAATTTGGGATTATGTAACGGGTATGGGGATGTCAACCCATAGGTTTACCCATGTTTAGGCTCGATTTTGTAATGTATAAATAGATTCTAGGCGATGTAGTGAGAATATAGAGATATGAATGGATAAGTGTGAATGACAAGTCAGTTGTAAGAAGTGTTGAGTGCACATAATAGTTGTAAGTTCTTTGTGTATGTTTGCAAGGCTGAGTGAAAGTGGTTGTAAGGGACTGTATGTAGGCTTTGTGTTGTAACCTAGTTTGGGGAAGGAGGATCTAGCGAAGAGTGTGTAGATCTCCTGTTCTCTGTGAAGTTGATATGAAGGCTCTGTTCATGTAAGAATATTGAAGAAAGGTAATAAAGAAGACAAAGAGCTGGTGGAGGTATCCCCAGGGAGGGGTTGAACCACGTACACTCTGTGTTGTGAATGATTTTTTTGATGTTTTGATGTGTTTATGTATTTACTTTCTTCTTTCTTTGATATAGATGAATGATAGGTAGATCTATTGTTTCTTTGTGCTTAATAGTGAGAGTAAATTCTGGACTTGACCTGTGTGAATGTGCTTAGTTCTTGAATCTACTATATCTGTTTTGTCATGCTAAGTGTTGCTAGATGCTATATCTGGTTGAATACTGCGATGCTATGTAATTAGGGTTTTACCTGCGAAGTAGATACTGGTTAAACATTGATGAACTATATTGCTAAGTGATTTTTCAAGGTGTTACAATCATAGATTTGTGTTCCATCTAAGGTTGTAGACACTGGAGTACTGCAACCACCCTTTCCTCTACCTTGGGTGAGACTTCATCTTCTTCGCAGGTGTTGCCGAAAGGGCCGGTAGTTAGGGTTTTGTTGGTGTGTTGTTGTAGTGTTGAACCCTGGGTCTGCTCCTATGCCAACACATCCATAACTGGTGGAAGTACAAAATCCTCTGCATCTGGCTCATGTGGAGCATGCAAAGGACTTTCCTAGAATTGGGCACTACACTTAATGATGAGTTATTCCATAGAGGGATAAAGTAATATGCATCCATTCACACCTTGAGATAACCAACAAAGATACATGAGTTATTCTTTGGCTCTGCATGCACCTTTCCTTTACCTTTAGGTTTGGATTTAGGATATTGAGAGTTGATTCCATCATGCACAACAAGTGCATGTTCCTTGGTTCCCTTGATTATTCCCATCTAAATGACCTTATCTTTCTCCTATGTCAAAGACTTAATGAATTGTGACAATGAAGGCATGGTATAGGTTGGTTCTATGGTGAATCTATTAGAATTAAAAGTGGAGACAAATACACTATATTCTAGCCAAATATTTTCCATGATATCAAGAACCAATTGCTTTTCTTGTTTGAATTTGTCGATACCACAGTTTGTAAATTCACGAAGGAGAGATTTAAATTTGGTGAAGAAATATTAGACATCGTCAAATTTCTTTGGATACAAGGAGTTCAGTTCTAATTCAAGCAAATGGACCCTCATTTCATCCTTCTTTCCAAAGAGACCGGCCTGTGTGGTCCATATCTCATTTGGGGTCTTGCATGCATCCATGTGAAACCATAGGTTGAGAGAAATAAACATGCATAGGAGACTGTGAGGCTCATCCATGTGGTTGAAGATATTGGATTTTTCCATTGATGAGGATGGTTCGGCTTCTATGGCCATGGCTATCCGACACAATCCTCTACCCCTATTCTAGTGTATAATTCTTGGCTTCCATTCAAATTAATTATAATGCGTTAGAAGTGTAGATGTGGGAAATTCCATCTTTCTTATTTCTTTGTTCAATATTTGGTACCTCCAAAAGAGTGTTGGTGACGATCCTTGCTAGGATCCTATGGGATCTGATACCATGTATATTTTCTGAGATACCTGCACAAAATATCTAGCTAGCAATGAAACATACACAACTTGCAATTGTGGATGAAGAGAGAAGCCAACATTGGAGAAAACAATTTAAGAATTTATATTATCTATCTAAAAGAATGTTACAACAAAAGTGATATAATTTGTATGACAAAAATAACTCACCATAGTATCCAACATAATGTGCATTAGGAGTGTTCAAGAGATATGTCACACACATTTTTTGTCATCGGATTCAACTTCCACCTTGTCCTAGTTAGATGGACATGCGGTCATCAATTCACTATCTAAACCAGAGTGAAATGAGGAGGCGATCACTCACACATGTGTAATGAATTTTATTGATGATGATCCTAATACAAGTGCACATTCATGGTAACGATCCAGATGCTATAATGCAACACTTGGTTATAAATCCAAGGCTCACATGTAACACTTCACTCAACTAATATAAGTGAAAGGTAATCGAGGATTAAGTGGAGGGTATATGCCACCTTTTTATAAGGGAGAATATCCTCAATGAGGGGAGAATATCTTAGATTAAGGGACTCTCAATATATTCAAATAAACTTAGGAAAACAAAATTAAAGGAAAATCCTAGGTGTTTGCTCTAGGTTCAAAGTATACAATAATTTTAATCACCTCATTCAATGAAATATTTAAAGGGCCAAAACCATCCCTAAAGGGGGATGTGTGATTTGTAATGGATCACTATATAATTTTTCATCTATATTGGTACATTCTGGCTAGAAAAATTGGAGGAATTTGCTTCCAATTCCCATTTTAGAGGTCAGTCCTAGTTTGATAATTTGGGGTCAAGAAACTTATAGAGTTATTTTAAAGCATCAAATGACACAATTGGGTGTCAAAACATTTTGAGCATAGATTTTAACCATTCAAACCTATTCTACACATTGAAATACTTCCAATTGTGTGAAAATCACCATAATTGGAGTTCATATGTGGAAATTATGCCTCCCACAAGTTGACCTAACCTATTGACCACCATGGTATGAAGTGTATTCCACGTCAATCCCTGTTACTCACACATGTGGGGATATTCATGTATGTACTTTTAATAATATATTATAGGGTCTAAAACCATAATGCTAATTGAGTGTTGAGGAATGCAAATATTGTAACTCTAGTTGTCTATTAGGCTATGATAAATACTTGGTTTCTAGGAAAGGAAGGGGTTACATTATTTTGGAATTATTATTATTCTATATTTATGCAGAGAATCTAAGAGTGGGATATTGAAGCATAATAGAGGAGGCATAATATTTTTTAGCAATCATTTAGGCCATAGTGTCCATGGGAAACACATAGTGAGTGTGTCTTTCTTTGTACTTACTTTTCATAACTAAGAAAGAAAGGTATGAGCATAAGCCTCACCAACTAATTATGTTTTCTCCCATATTGGATTTCACAGGTCACATCTTGTATTCATTTGTTGGGATGGTGTGTTCATTTTCTTATTTATTTTATTTTGGTTTCAATTATTCTGTAATTTTGAGCACTAGACTAGTAGTATTATATGGTATCAAAGGTAATAAATTGCATAATAAAGGACGTGTTTTATATTTCTAGAGAAAAAATCTATATGAGATTTATACGAAATGTCCAATGTTTCGAGTGGACACTCCACCCATCATCAGGGACAAGTAAAGAAAAAATAATAGAAAAGAGTGATGGGAAAAGATGTAAAGGAAAGAAAATTTTAGGATAATGATTGTGAAATATGAGGGTGTTGCAAAAATTGAATAAACTAATCAAACATATATATTGAAAATAATAAAATATTATTATTTCCACTAGAAAAATTAAATTAAAGGGCCCAACTTATAAATAAGGGGAGGAAAGGGGAAACAATTTAGAAATCTCAAAAAGTTTAAAATGTCAAAAAGGAACAAAGGGGGGTGATTATTATAGGTTAGGGACGGAAGACATGAAAATTATAAAAACCAAGAAATCCAAAAAGAGAAAATCTTAATGATCAATATGATGAATTATGTGCTTCCAATATTGGCTAATTTTATAGCCATCTTCCTGATTAAAGTTATCAAGATGCTTTTCAATTTCCAATGCTTCATGAATAATATGAGTGGAGTGACAACATGTTCAAGAAATAATTTTGGTTTGGTCAGAGAAAATGAGATGTTTAATTTGTGGGAGTGTTTGACGATAACTAATTTAGAAATGTGGTTGTGGAAAGTGTCAACTATATGCTATTTGGGTCAGGCTTTGAAGGATATGTTAGCTTGGCCAATGTATACTCCTTGGCCAAGAATGGGGCCAAATTTATATTTCGTTGTTCTAAATAATTGTTTAAAGGATTTTTAGGGTTTAAAGAGGGTTTATTTTTAGCTAGAATTTCATAAATATGATTTATAGTACCTTGGATATATGGAAGATTAATGTGAGTTAAGGGTGGGGAAGGGGAGGAGGATTTTTTATATTTAGAATGACGAGATGAGTGGAAGGCCTTGTTAATTTGAGAGATTGAATAACCATTGACCCAAATAGATTTACTATAGTGGGGTTTTTCTTTCTCGAGGAATTGAGGAGATGAGATTCGATTGGCTCGAGTTATGAGAGATTTTAGAATAACATATTTTTGGATGGGGTGATGAAGAGAGTGGGCATGAAATTAATGGTCGATGTGAGTTTTTTTTTTTGGTAAACCCGGTGGGTAAGGGTGCTATCAGGAAGATGAGTAATAAGAAAATCTAGAAAATATTTTTTCTACTAGAATATCCATGCGAGTTTAGATATCACACATGAATAATCAATAATACGATATTCAAAATATATGATGTAATGTGAATTTACATGAAATTGTGGATTGAGTTTGCATGAGTCAAAATTCCCTTCACTCCCACTTCTTTTTATGTTGAGCTTTCTTTGAATAGATGACAAGTATTCAATATTAAATTCCTTGATTCGTTCATTTTCTAGACATATGGTATTATTTATGCCTCATACACATGAAAAGTAATTATTTAAGTTTGATTCTTAATATATATGATTGAAATTGAATTTTTTTGTATAGGAGAATTATTCTATATATTTTCATACCATTTTGCATTCAAGGGTGATTAAGTCAATCAATTTTTTCTTCAACATATATTATTCTCTTAAATGATTATCATATAAATAACTAGAATAAGGAAACCCACTATAGTTCAGAAGGATGAGAGGTCAATGTATACCCTTTAGAGGAGGATTCTAGCATTTAGTCTACACTCATATAATTATTGACCTCCATTATACCAAACAACATACACTCATATAACTTGATATATAATTTATTCAAGAGTGCACACACAATTAGGAGAAGGCATGAGTGAAAATGTAATGAATCATTATATAATGATTTACACTTTAACTTAAAGCATAGATTCAATTATCAAGTTATCAATTTATTGTAATTATAATGTGTGTACAAATCTTATTCATAAATTGGATTGATATGGTGTAGAAAATGTGATGGTTGTGAGTAATAAATGAAATTATGGGGCATGCCAATGAATATGAAAAATATTTGGGGCTTTGGTGGGCTCTCATAGACATTGCAATGAAGATATTGTGCGTTAAAAACTCACTCACAACTTTCACTTGTAGATATCGTTCTTAAAATTTATTTTCACATTGATTTCAATATCAAATTAACATAATACTTCTTATTAATTTAAGCATATAGCATGGAAGGTCCTTTTTTAAGTGTATCCATTTCCATGTAAAGTTATTATATTATTTCATAGAGTGCACTTATTTGAGTGTTAAAACTAAGATGACTATTATTATATTGCATAAAGTTTTTAACTTCCTCAAGTCATATTGATTTCAAAATGTAATTATTTATTTTTTTAATATATTAATTTATGTAGTGCATCAAAAATTTAGTAGAAACATGACTCTACAATAATGGGATAAATAAAAAAAATATTAAACTAAAAAAAGTATAATGACAAAAACATAGATATAAAAATATGGATGGGTTTTTGAGGAAACCATTTACACCCAAAAACTATATCTTCAAAGTTGAGTCTCTTGGTCGAATAATTCCTTTTCATTCATGTAACCTTGGTTGATGTTGCAACATTCAATACATACATGAAGAATGTACTTCAATTTCATATAATACCAATGGATATTGATGAATTTATAAGGGTTGAATTTGATTATTTTACAAAGGAGATTACCTATATATTGATACAATGAGTTTTACATAAAAACCTTGTTAACAATAARAAGGGCATCCACTATACCAATGAATATTGATGAATTTATAAAGATTGAATTTGATTATTTTACAAAGGAGATTACCCATATATTGATACAATGGGTTTTACATAAAAACCTTCTTGTTAAGAATAAGAGGGGAATCCACTACATAAAAACCTTGTTAACAATAAGAGGGGAATCCACTATATTTGGTTTGGAGAAGTTTTTGATGGAGGGACATCCACTATATTTGGTTTGGAGAAGTTATTGATGGAGGGACATCCACTATATTTGGTTTGGAGAAGTTTTTTTTATGGAGGGGCATCCATTATATTTGGTTTGGAGAAGTTTTTGGTGGAGAATATAGCTTGGGGTAATTACTTGTGATAGAAATGATTATATCTATTAAATATATCAAAAAAATATATCAAATTTTGAGAAAAACAAAATGTTTAAAACCACAAATCCTTTTTTTAACCAATCTGAAACTCAAAAAAAGATATTTTTCAATATTTAATTTCCTAATATTTTTTCTTAATATTATTTGAAAGAAATTAAAAATCAAAATCAACCTTTTCGAATGTTTATTTATCACCGAACACAATTCTTATTGTCGACGGAAATTTACAAACATGATGTATTTACTAAAATAATTGAATGATGAGATGTATGTAAAGTTGTTCTTCATCGAAACATGAAGCTCTACACAAAATTCCTTTTATAGAAATTCACGATATATTTATTGGTTATGATATATATAGTTCATACAAGATAATTAGCCAACCACGTTACACCATTTTTACCAAATAGCGGCCAAAGCGTTCTATGTAGCAACATATCTGTGCTTGTTCAATTATACAACGCGAATGGAACATACCTATGCACCAAAGATTCAAGTAGAGGCAAAAATGAGTATCATTTGCGAACGAGAAAGGCAGCCACCAGGTCGAGTGTATTGGACAGGTACTCTCCATATTTCGCAGCGGCTCTCTTTGCAATCCTGGAGAAAAATTCATCTATCAGATAGTCATCCCATCCCAAGTGATATCCCACAATATTCTCGAACAGTGCTTTGTAATGCTTCTCTACAATTCTCCCGAACATCTCTTCTTCTCCTTCTCTAACCTCCAACAATGGATGCAATGGAAACCCGTTCAGAACCCTCAAGCTTCATACTTCAAACGATTTCTGAGTGTCTACTATGTTCTGCAACTCCTCCACACTTTGACCGTAGAAAGCAATGTTGAACAAGTCGAGTTTCTCCTCCTTAATCAAACCCTGCCAATCAAATTCGATCACATATTGAATGCATTCAAACCTAATTATGAGATATTATATTGAATTATGTAATTTTACCTCGTTCACGAGCTCCTGAAATGCAGCTTCCAAGTCAAAAGCGCAAGCTCCTAACCCACTTTGTTCCTTTATGCCCATAGAATTACGAGCCAAGAGAGCTATAAACATGCATCCTCCCAGAATAATCTTTTCTGCTCTGGCTTCTAAGAATGCTGTGAAGTCTTGTTTGAACTTGTTGAGATACGCATCGACCACTGCATCATAACCGTCATTCCAAGCGGGAGAACTTTTGTCCTCGACGCCAGCAGGAACCTGAAATTGAAAATGATTAATATACCATCTTCATCAATAAGAAGTAGATTTGGTCAGATAAAGGAAGGAAATAGAGATAAGTAGTAGGGTTTAATGTCTTTCTCACTTACTTGCGAAGCCAATGGAGGCTAGTGGAGGAATGGCAGAAATGGAGGGTTTTCCGTGGGAAAAGTCGTCTGTAGTGCGATCCTGACACCGCTGATGAGAAGTAAGATCTAGTCGCTGAAATGGCTAATGAAAGTTAATTTGACAGCTTTGACGATGGTGTCCGCTACAGGAAGAGTATTCATCCCCGTTGCACACCCCAAATATGCAATACGAAACACGCTAGCTATAGGCCCCGATCCCATGGAAGATACGACGTTCTTGCAGATCCCATGGTCCAGAAGGGGTTCAAGGGCTTGAACCATCTTTAACTACAACAAGCATCATTGTAATGAAATGGGCTAGTCCCTTACTTCAAATTATAACATAAGAAAACTAAAATTTCCTGGACAGACGGAGAATGGTAGGCATAACTTGAATCTTTGTTTACTCCCTTCATGCAGAGCACATTCTCGAGGGTGTTTACCGTCTCCATTGGAAATACAACTATACAGTCTGAGTTCGATCCAGAAATTATTTCGCAACACTGGAAAATGTCCTAAATTGCGAGAAGAATTATTTCGGGAAATTCGGAGACGTGAGCGCTGATTCCTTTCAAGATGAATGCTTATAGAAAAAAGAAGGGCGCGCTAAAATGCAGAAGACGACGAGATGATTATAACAATGATTGCACAATATGGTATCTCAACAGTCTAACGTCATAATGTAGAAAACATGGATTTTCCGAGATGATTCTAAGTTCTCACGATGATGTCAACAAAAGCTATTTCAGCCAGCATAGAAAAATTAAAAAATTAAAACATTTAATATATATATATTTGTCTATTTGCAATTTGTCAACTGGATCTTCATGTTAGCCAATAGTGATGTGCACCAATCATAAACTTTGGGTTGTAAACACTCCAAGGCATAAAACATAAAGCATGAGTGGCCTTGATGCCTGGTGCAATGAGGTCGACCTTGTGATATGTGTAAGTACAACAATGCCGATCTTTAAACTCAATTTCTTGATTTCCCCAATGGAGAGTTGGCTCCATATGTTTTTTGTGCCTATAACACACTCAATGGCAATGTAATCCTCTATGTTCATACCACCCCATTCCCCTGGGATTTGAGATTCATCACCTCGGCTCGATGGGATTTGAGATTCATCACCTCGGCTCGACGAGACAATCATGTGATGAAATAGATGTCCTCTACATCAATCCTCAATGGTTTCCCATCGAAATTGAAGGCCTATGTATCTGGATTCCAAAAGTTTACTAGCATTTGAATCAATCTCACGTGAACCCTCATTCCTTTGAGAGCCCAAAACTTGTAAATTCCACATCTTTTTAGGGCAAGTTGGGCCCCTGCATCTCTTTACACTATTGGATCTATTTCCTCATGCTCTCTCTCTGTCCATTCAAGTACCATCTTGCAAAAGGAAAACCATTTTTTTGGGTCAAACTCTTTTAAAAACTAGTTTGTGGACTTGTATGCAGGTTGTAATGTTAACAATCGCGTGTGGGGCCACATATATGCGGGCAAGTTTTTCCTTTCCCATGTACATGTCTCCATATACATGACCCAATGAACTACAGATCGTGTACACCCTAATTCATAAGTTGCACCCTATAAAACTCAAAAAATGAAGAATAATTTGAAATTTTAAACCACTAGAAATGAAGAGGATGGCAAGAGTACTTACTTGGTCCAGATAGTTAACAATTTCATGGCTCATAGCTCCCACAATGACACTTGAAGATCATGGGAAAATTGTTCTAAAATGTACTATGTGGTTAAAAAACTCATATGGTATGGTAATATTGGTTATTTTTACTATTACTAGAAACATTTTACCCACTTTACATATCTTTTGCTAATTTTTTGACCTAGTGGACTAATAGTGCACTGGAAGGAGTTGGTTTTGGTGGTTTTTTCGAGGGATTTTGCAATTTCTAGAATCATTCCATCCGTTCGTGACTTCAACAGGTATTTTATTTGACCAACATATAGGATAGGTCATCACTCCATTTTTCATTTTTTTCATTATCCTATGACTGTGTCGCATATGCCTTCAATATGAACCCATTTATTGGCAACACAGAACCTTCCTACTACTAATAGAAGTGTTGTTATTGAATGCTAGAAGCTTACCAAACAAGGTTTTCCTAGTTAGAACCTATGTGTCATCTGGTGCCCATGCAAAGATTATTCCATAGGATAGGGAGTCCCTTATAGTTCCAATATGGATTTGCGTTTAAACCTCATATTCTTACTCATAATCATTCTAACCTATACCTATGGGACTTCCACTGAGTCTTAGTTAAGCTCTTTTTCAACTTTATAAAAAAGTGAAAGTATTTTCGAGTGGACTTGTCTCTTTCACACTCGTTAAATGGATTTGAAAGGACATCTATTTGGTGTAAGTTTAACCATTTTTCGGACCAAGTTGACTAATTTTGAAAAATGAATACTCTAGTCACCATTGGCTAGAAGAGTACTCTTGGGTATTATTTTATACTTTTTCAGGCCTAGGAGACTAAATTTATGAAAAAGGACATTCATTGGAGTTAAGTTGTCACTGCATTTCAGCCTGCTGCTTGCAGTATTGAGTCTATTGTTGGTTCTTTCTCTCTCATTACAAGCGTATTACCTAAGCAATTTGCATCACTAGCCAAGCAGATCCTTGTTTATATCCTTTGCATCTTGACACCCTGTACCCTAAGAGGAAAAATTCCCCCGAGTTTATACATCGTGCATGCACCCCCTTGCATTGAGCATAGGTACGTTCCATTGTTGGAACTAGTTTCTTACTCACGACACTCATTTCCTCCATTGTATCATAACATTCATTTTCCTATGAAAAAACAAAAAAGATGTGTGAGAAAATAATTTTATCTTATATTGGAAATAGTTGTGTCGCCTTTGAATAAAGCAACAAACGTTTGATTCCACTTGTCATCTGAAGTTTAGGTTTAGAATGACATTATCAAGATGAGATTTTTACTTAGAGTTTAATTCCCCGACTCGTTATTCTTCAAGTCCCTATGGAGAGTTTGATTGATGCCTCTCACATCACAAAGTTTCATCATCGAGTCTATTTTGCTAGAGTCCTCCATATGTCTCATCGTCTTCTTCAAAGGAAGTTTATAATCCCACGTCGGCAATTCCTCATAACTCTTGACTTTGCATGTCGTCCATACCCTTAGTGTGTCTCAGATTTACATGAAGTTGTAGTCCTACTATGCACACTGGTCCTACTTTTATTATAGGTAGGTAACCTTGAACCCAGTAGTTGACATCTCCCCATTGGTCACTGACTGGGGGGTTTCCTTTGTGTTCGACAATAAGAAATCTATTCACACATTGGGATTAATGCATTTTCTTAGATGGCATTATCCTTATTGGTGGTTTCCTTGCCTTTGTTGGCAGTCTTTATTATTGGCTTCTATTCAAAGGGTATTTTTCATGCACTACTTGCATCTAGTGCATGCGAAAGATGCACACGATCATTGGTTCATGAACATCCTCTTCATTCAATTTCCTGCGAATCATAATTTTTTCTCTATACCTCATGTTGACTAATGAGGGACTCCTTGATGCTCTCCTTTCAACGAGTATCCTTCCATTGACTTCAACTCATTTATTCTGGAAATGAGGCCTAGATTCCTATGATTACCTAGAGGGTTGCAGTCATTAGTGTCAGGTTCTCCCCCCATCCATAGTTGGGAATACATCAATGTCTCTTGATCGATGGATTCTTCAAGTGTTCTACCTCAACACCTTTATTCACACTTGTAAGAATGTACTCAGTGCCTTGATACCTACTTTCATTATCGATAGACTATCTCATGTTTGTTAATGGTATACATTAATGATCGGTAATCAAACAAAGTTTGATTATGTTAGAACTCAACTCTTATATTCATATGATGTAGACGTTCACCTTTGGCGGATCATGTAGAATACTTGAATACATCAGTTCAAAGTAGCATCTTTCTTGCATTGCTTCTATCATTCATTGGACTAGTACATATATGACCTTAGTGATCATGGGAGATCAGATTGTACTCCATTGTATACAAATATATTCAAATTGATTTTGAGACTAGATTCCACTGTGCCTTGTTCATGACTATTGTACCCTATGGCATGTATCTACCTTGTATTTTCTATTCATGGCCATGAAAGATTATTCAGTATATTTCCACATGGATCTGTAGTGTAGTTCAGATTGGAAGCCATGTGTACAAAGTCATTATGGATTGTAATATTCTCATGAGAAACTAGTTCTTCCATCTAAGTCTCCATTACTCCACTTATGGGAATTATAATGTATTTCGGCCATCACAGGTACTCCTCTGAGCTCACACATTAGGGGGCATCTTCTATAGCAAGTTTTGCCTCACCTCATGCAACTTTCTTAGAGGGCCTTTCTATTTCCCTATGCAGATTGGAAGTCCCATTTTTTCACTTCCCAGAGCCAAAAAATCATATTTTTCCACATATATGTGCCCTACCAGTTAGATAACATGCGTATACACATGATGCAACACTACAACCCTCATACATCGAGTTTGGTTCTCAAAATTAAAATTTGTGTCGGGTTTCCATGTCATGTCACGAGATCCATGATCCTTGACCTTTCATATACTAGAAACATTCTGAATAAGCCCTTCAGTTCCATTTTACAGCTATAAGTTGAGCCATATCCAAGGAATGGAAGATGAGATAATTAAACTTTTGAGAGAAAACATACTCTGGAGAAATTTTCACTTTACATTGAGTTTGCATCCCTTTATCTTTTAAAGTTTGAACATATTATTGATCCCCCAAGCTCTTCTCTCTTTGATGGAGAACCTCATTGTCTCTCTTATATGAACTTGCCTTTAGTGGAATATTGAAGTGGTGGAGGCCTAGCTGGAAGGGACTTATTTTCTCGGTCCTGAGATGTGCTAGCACACAAGCTTGTCACTTAGACACTTATGTTGATCATTTTTTATTAGAAATACTCTTTTCTCACCGAATTGATATCTTGCAAATATATGAATTATTATTCCATGGGTGTATTTGTTATGAATGTTAATAGATTATGTTATTGTATGTGCTAGCATTATATATTTTCATCATATTCTTTCATATCTTGGTTGTTGAGGAAAATTTGCAGGTATAAAGCTTTGAGTCATGTGCTCAACGGTTGTCTTCATCAAACCTCCGAAGGAGGTAGGATATTTATCTTGTCTTCTTAGCATTTTCATTTATATAACATACATGGGATTAGAGTTGATTTTTGTAGTCATTCCATCTGTTGTGGTTTAACCCATGCCATACAGTGATTTTCCTCGTAACAAAAATCATGATTTGAAAATTATTGAATGCACAAATATATCAATTAGTTTCTTGGGAAATGCAACAATGAATAAAATTATGGGTTATTACACTGTCAACAAGGGTGATGACTTTCTGATCCTTAATGTAACCAATTATCTTGAGGGTTTGGGGAGCAGAGAATCCAGTGAGAGCATTCAAGGAAATGGCCATTTCAACTTTGAGAGGGTCGAAGGGTCGGGTAATGTTAGTGGATTCAGGTGAATCGTACACAAGGGGACTTCAACATCGTATTCCGAAACATCCTTGGAGATGGACAAAAAAATATTTTTTTCCTTAAACTTTTTCCCAAGAAAATATTTGTCATCACAATTATAACAAAGGTCTTTAAGTTGGCATTCAACCATTTCTGTTGTGGTCAATTTTTGGATATTTAGTGGAGTGGAAGGAAGAGTGAGAGTCATTCGTTTAGGGCAAGGAATAAAGGAGGGTTTTCTGGTATGAGAAGGGACAACCTGTTGTGCTTCCTTACCTCTTTTAGTATCTTCCACCCAACTCTAAGGCTGATCCATGAGGACATGGGCATGACTATCATCCTTGAGGCCATTGCTAAAACATTCTCAGAAAAAAGCATGAGACATGCCCTCTGTACGCAAATCCAATTGTTGAAAAGAAGCTATAAAGTCTTCCACTATGTTAGATTATCACAACTTTGTAAAATATCCTAAATGGTTGGTGTCAGTGTCAAAGCATTCATAAAGCTATGCCACAAATTGTGTTTGAGCCACATACCCTTGGAGGGAATGTTTTCTCCATTTCCACCATTTTCAACATTCCTAATCTAGATGGAGAACACCATATCAGAGTTTGGCCAACTCATTTGTAATGCCATACAAAGAGAAATAATGTTCCATTTGAGTTACCCATTTAGTGGGATCTGAGCCATCGAAATTTTTCACATAAACACGCGGAAGGCATAGGTCATGTTGAAAGTCATGGGGATGAAAATTATGGGAATTAGAGGATGTTTCACATTTGGAGTGCAAAGGTGGTTTAGAGGAGGGAAGATATGCAGGGATATTTAGCTTGCACATATCGTGTTAGTGAAGGATGTAAGGGTAGCGATGCCTTTTTTGATGGTTTTCATTTTTGTGTCTATGGAGGAATGCATTTTTTTAATGATGGTAGCAATATTGGCACCTCACTTCCTGTTGGGTCTATGTGAAAGTAGAGGACAAGGAATTGAAGCGGGCTTCCAATAATATCTTGCAAAATATATCATGTCTTACTTTGAAATATTTTCTTATACAAATCTATTTCCTCAGATAGTGAATTTCTTATCACTGGCTTATTGTTGAAATTTATGAAAATAATTTAAATAAAAAAATGAAAGAACATACAAATTAACACAATATGTATCTCGAGGAACCTGATACAAGAGAAAACTTAGTTATAAGGTCATTCCTATGCTCTCTTCTCTTCTCTTCAATTATGAAAATAAAAATTCAAAGAAAGTGACAACTCACTATGGAGTTTCCTTTGATACTATATCCTAAATAGATACTACAAAGCCTTATTCCTCCTATGTTATTCTCTAAAATCGAAGTACTAGATGTTATGCTCAACTTGGAACAAGTACAATGCTAAAAGAATGGATCACCCTCTCCTCCAAGTGGCCTAGTATTTAACATAACCTAATATTAATTCATCTAGGGTTATGGTTTTTGCATACCTCCACAATCAATTAGAGTTGGGTTTTGTACCTTCTATAATTTTCTTGAAATTACACATATCGATATCCCCACATGTGCGAGTAGTGGGGGTTGACATGACATCCACTTGGTACCATGGTGGTCAAGAAGGTAGGTGAAAATGTTGGAGGAATAACTTCTGCATATGATCTTTGATTGAGGTGATTTCCACACCATTGGAAACATATTAGTGTGTATAAAAAGAACAAGGTGTTGGGGGCTATTCTTATAAAATTTTGACCTTACAAAGTGTCATTTTATTCCTAAAAATGGTTGTGGAAAGTTTTAGACTCTAAATTTACAAATGGGACCTACCATTAAAATAGGCCCTACAAGCCAATTGCTCCATTTTTCCTCCCAAAAAGTTCCAAGGTAGATGAAAATTTATATAATGATCCATTTCAAATCAATAAACTTCAACACCCATATTCTAGGGGTCTAGATTAGAAGGAATTGTACCTTGTCCCATCTTTCTTGTTAGTGGGTTCCTCAAACCAAGTAAGGAGAATCATGATTTATCTTTTCCTTGGTTTTTTGTCATTTTCTCGAGTCTATCTCATTATCACATCATTGTGATTCGTACACTTGATGATTTAGTGGTCCAATTAATTATACCATTTTCCTAGACATGTGTGACTTGTATCATCTGTAAGGAGGGAGTTATCCTTCAATTATATCCTCAAATGTTTTGGGCACAACACCTGTTTCTAGAGATACAAATATAGGTGTAGTACCTTGGAAGTTGGGATTTAGGATTTCCTCTTATTCCTTGGTTCCCATAGACTTCCCACTATCAACAACAACACCTTACCTCTAGAGGTTATTTCTATCTTCAATGGTTCAAATTTCCTCATTGATGGGTTACCTTGGACCAAGCTGAGATAATAGTCATGAAGATTCTATGTTGGACCCGACCATTGTGTTCCAAACATATGTATGTAGGACTATTTATCTTCTTGTATTATACTTTGTCTATTCTTTCCTAGCCTCATATTACCTTGGACCAAGTGGTTCTCCATGTCCCTTATGTGGGTGGTCCTCCATCCTTAGACACTCTTTTACCTCCTTGGTCCGCTCTGTACTTGGATAAATAAAACATGATGTATTTTAGTCATACAATATTTTCATATCACCACACATTAGGAGACAATCCATTATCACCTAATAACTTCTCACTTGTGACATTTCTAAAGTCTTACCAAAATATACTACTATCAACATGTCTATCCTCCATTTCACCCCATTTATCTTCATTATTTGACCTCTTAAATTTATTGAGTCAAACCCAGATTTTGACCAAAAAGGGGTAGCATATATATTACCCCTAGAAATTGCACTACAAATGTATATAATACACCCAAAATCTTCACATCATCTACCAAGTAACCAATTTTGATTGTTTCCAACTTGAATTTGTGAAGAAAGGAAGTTAGATATATGTATACCATTTTAGACCATAACTTCTATTCTTAGCCTTGATCTCATTATATTTAACAAATATTTATAGATCATATCAAAGGGGTTTGACCACCATTTTTCCTATAAATAAAGGCTTGAGGTTTCTTCATCCATAATCCAACCATTCATAGTACAAACATTGTACTAAAATCACACCATAAATTTTGAGGACCTCTTCCTATCAAGAGAGCATTTCATTTCCAGGTATCTTTGTCACACATTAAGGAGGGGATCATGCATACACCAAGGAAGGAAAGTAACCAACCAAGGAGGTGGCTTTAGATCCCACAAGTCTTCAAAAATTTCTCTTCATAGGTGTATCTTTAACCTATCCATTTGATATGGAGTTATTATTTCATTATTTACAAGATTTTATTCATGTGATGGTTTTCTTTCATGTTTTTTCCATTTACTTCATGAATAATGCAATCTTGAGAATGGTGGACATATCTTATAATTAGGGTTTCTAATTCATACAACACTTTTTGTTTATTCTTGATACACAACCATCAAGTTTGTGTATTTTTTTCACCCTTACCACAAATTGCAGACAAGAAGTGGACTTAGTACTAGAAGCTAGGGAAAAATTGGGAAAATGTGTAATTTTGAAAAAGAAGTCTAGAACTAGCATACATGAGTAGCATGAACTCTAGTAGGTTTAGATGAGAGTGAAACTTCCACACAAGGCCAAATGGTACTCCAGGGACAAAGTATAGGAAATTTCCCATCACCTCATTCAGTGAAATATTTTAAGGGCCAAAAACATCCCTAAATGGGGATGTGTGATTTGGACTAGATGATTATATATTTTTTCATCTATATTGGTACATTATGGATAGACAAATTGGGGGAATTTGATTCCAATTTCCATTTTAGAGGTCAGTCCTAGTTTGATAATTTGGGGTCAAGAAACTTATGGAGTTATTTTAAGGCATTGAATGACACTCTTGGGTGTCAAAACATTGTGAGCATAGATTTTAACTCCTCAAACCTATTTTACACATTGAAATACTTTCAATCATGTGCAAATCACCTTAATTGGAGTTCATAAGTGGAAATTATGCATCCCACAAGTTGACCTACCCTATTGACCACTATGGTATGAAGTGCATGTCACGTCAATTCCTGTTACACACACATGTGGGGCTATTCATGTCTATACTTTTAATAATATATTATAGGGTCTAAAACGATAACGCTAATCTGAGGAGTGAAAAAATCCTAACTCTAGTTGTCTATTAGGCTATGATAAATATTTGGTTTCTATGAAAGGAAGGGGTTCCATTCTTTTGACATTATTATTGTTCTATATTTATGCAGAGCATATAGGTGTGGGATATTGAAGCATAATAGAGGAGGCATAATATTTTTTAACAATCATTTAGGCCATAGTGTCCATGGAAAACACATAATGAGTGTCTCTTTCTTTGTACTTACATTTCATAACTAAGAAAGAAAGTTATGAGCATAAGACTCACCATCTAGTTATGTTTTCTCCCATATTGGATTTCACAGGTCACATCTTGTATTCATTTATTTGGATGTTGTGTTCATTTTCTTATTTATTTTATTTTGGTTTCAATTATTTTGTAATTATGTGCTTCCAATATTGGCTAATTTTATAGCCATTTTCCTCACTAAAGTTATCAAGATGCTTTTCAATTTCCAATGCTTCATGAATAATATGAGTTGAGTGACAACATGTTCAAGAAATAATTTTGGTTTGGTCAAATAAAATGAGATGTTTAATTTGTGGGAGTGTTTGACGATAACTAATTTGAAAATGTGGTTATGGAAAGTGTCAAATATATGTTGTTTGAGTCAGGATTTGAAAGATATGTTTGCTTGGCCAATGCATGAGTAGGGAATTCCATATACTTCTTGGCCAAGAATTGGGCCATATTTATATTCCGTGGTTCTAAATAATTGTTTAAAGGATTTGTAGGGTTTAAAGAGGGTTGTGAGATTATTTTTAGCTAGAATTTTAGAAATATGATGTATGGTACCTTGGATATAGGGAAGATAAATGTGAGTTAAGGGTGGGGAAGGGGACCAGGAGTTTTTAGATTTAGAATGACAAGATGAGTGGAAGGCCTTGATAATTTGAGATATTGAATAACCATTGGCCCCAATAGATTTACTATGGTGGGGTTTTTATTTCTCGAGGAATTAAGGAGATGAGATTTGATTGGCTCGAGTGATGAGAGATTTTAGAATGACATATTTTTGGATGGGGTGCTAGTGCGAGTGGGCATGAAGCTAATGATCGATGTGAGTTTTTTTTTTGCTAAACCCAATGGGTAAGGGTGCCATCAGGAAGATGAGTAATAAAAACATCTAAAAAAAGAAGAAAATTTTTAGAATATTGTAAAATAAATTAACACAAATTGTTTTACTAGAATATTCATACTAGTTTGACTCAAATTCCCTTCACTTCCACTCCTTTTTAAGTTGACCTTTCTTTTAATGGATGACAAGTCTTCAATATAAAATTCCTTGATTCTTTCATTGTTTTAGACATATGGGATTATTTATGCATCATATACATGAAAACAAGTTATTTAAGTTTGATTCACAATATATATTTGATTGAAATTGGATTTCTTTGTATAAGAGCATTGTTCTCTATATTTTAATACCATTATGCATTCATGGGTGATTAAGTCAACCAATTTTTTCTTCAAAATATACTATTCTCTTAAATAATTATCATATAGCTAGCTAACGAAAATAAGAAAACCTACTAAGGTTCACAAGGATGAAAGGTCAATGTATACCCTTTAGAAGAGGATTCTAACATGTAGTCTACACTCATATAATTATTGACCTCCATTATATCAAATGACATACACATATAACTTGATATATAATTTATTCAAGAGTACACGCACAGAATTAGGACGCACAGAATTAGGAGAAGGCTTGAGAGAAAATGTAATGACTCATTATATAATGATATACACTTTAACTTAAAGCATATATTCAATTATCAAGTCATTAATTATATTGTAATTATAATGTGTGTACAAATGTTATTCAGAAATTGGATTGATATGGTGTAGAAAATGTGATGGTTGTGAGTGATAAATGGAATTATGGAGCATGCCAATGAATATGAAAAATATTTGGGGATTTGGTGGGTTCTCATAGACATTTTAGAGAAGATATTCTCGGTTAAAAACTCATTCACAACTTTCATTTATAGATGGAAGGCTGTTAAAAACGCAAGCATGCACTAATAAAAAATGTTAATTTGACTTGTTTCATAAAATGAAAGGTCGGCTTGCAAAAAGAACGTGGCTGGTGAAGGCCAAAGGTTTAGGTTGGCCTAGAAAATGAAACCCTAATCACTCATATGTGGTAATCACATAGCTACCATAGTAAATTTTAAATATGATTAAGTAAAAGTAAAAAAATAAACATGTAAACTGATATTTTTATAATAGTGAGGAAGTTAGTGGTTGAAATCACAACCATTGATTTATTGGGACTACTAAGAATATTCCATTAATATTTAATCTTGTCCATACAAAACTAATTAAGCACTAAAAACCTATTAAATGTGCCCATGATCAATAGGTGTACACCTTTTAATAATTTTCGACGTAAAAATAATTGAATGATGTAAACTATGTGAAGTTCTTCTTAATGGAAACATGAAGCTCTACACAAAATTCCTTTTATAGAAATTCACGATATATTTATTGGTTATGATATATATAGTTCATACAAGATAATTATCGAACCACGTTACACCATTTTTACCAAATAGCAAATAGCGTTCTATGTAGCAGCATATCTGTGCTTATTCAATTATACAACGCGAATGGAACATACCTACGCACCGAAGATTAAAGTAGTGGCAAAAGTGAGTATCATTTGCGAACGAGAAAGGCAGCCACCAGGTCGAGTGTATTGGACAAGTACTCCCCATATTTCGCAGCGGCTCTCTTTGCAATCCTGGAGAAAAATTCATCTATCAGATAGTCATCCCACCCCAAGTGATATCCCACAATAATCTCGAACAGTGCTCTGTAATGCTTCTCTACAATTCTCCCGAACATATCCTCTTCTCCTTCTCTAACCTCCAACAATGGATGCAATGGAAACCCGCTCAGAACCCTCAAGCTTTCTACTTCAAACGATTTCTCAGTCTCTACTATGTTCTGCAACTCCTCCACACTTGGACCGTAGAAAGCAATGTTGAACAAGTCGAGTTTCTCCTCCTCAATCAAACCCTGCCAATCCAACTCGATCACATATTGAATGCATTCAAACCTAATTATCAGATATTATACTGAATTATGTAATTCTACCTCGTGCACGAGCTCCTGAAATGCAGCTTCCAAGTGAAAAGCGCAAGCTCCTAACCCGCTTTGTTCCTTTATGTCCATAGAATTACGAGCCAAGAGAGCTATAAACATGCATCCTCCAGGAATAATCTCTTCTGCTCTGGCTTCTAAGAATGCTGTGAAGTCTTGTTTGAACTGGTTGAGATAGGCATCGGCCACTGCATCGCTGGATATGTAGACATGACCGCCGTTCCAAGCAGGAGAACTTCTGTCCTCGACGCCAGCAGGAACCTGAAATTGAAAACGATTAATATACCATCTTCATCAGTAAGAAGTAGATTTGGTCAGATAAGGGAAGCAAATAGAGATAAGTAGTAGGGTTTAATGTCTTTCTCACTTACTTGCGAAAGCCAATGGAGGCTAGTGGAGGAATGGCAGAAATGGAGGGTTTTTCGAGGGAAAAGTCGTCTGTAGTGCGATCCCGACACCGCTGATGAGAAGTAAGATCTAGTCACTGGAGGCTTATTCGGATCGTGCGCTGCTACTGCTGTTAATTCTGTCGGCTCATCTGCTCGGAGTGGAGGCAATGCCCGAAACAATGTATTGAAATCATTCGACGGTAGATCGGCGAAGAAAACCTGGAACTCTGGCACGTCCATGGAATGGCGAATGAAAGTTAATTTGATAGCTTTGACGATGGTGTCCGCTGCAAGAAGAGTATTCATCCCCGTTGCACACCCAAAATCTACAATACGAAACACGCCAGCTATAGGCCCCGATCCCATGGAAGATAAGACGTTCTTGTAGATCCCATGCTCCAGAAGGGGTTGAAGGGCTTGAACCATCTTTAACTACAACAAACATCATTGTAATGAAATGGGTAGTTCCTTACTTGAAATTATAACATATGAAAACTCAAATTCAAGTATTGCTTATTAGTGAGGTTAATCGAATTACCTGGACAGACGGAGAATGGTAGGCATAACTTGAATCTCCGTTTCCTCCTTTCATGCAGAGCACATTCTCGAGGGTGTTTACCGTCTCCATTGGAAATACAACTATATAGTCCGAGTTCGATCCAGAAATTATTTCGCAACGCTGGAAAATGTCCTGAAATGCGAGAAGAATTATTTCAGGAAATTCGGAGACGTGAGGGCTGATTCCTGAAAAAGCTGCATTCAAGCTGAATACTTATAGCTAAAAAGAGGGGCGCCCCAAAATGAAGACGACGACGAGATGAATATAACAATGATGTCAGGATATGGTATCTCAGCAGTCTAACGTCATAATGTAGAAAACATGGATTTTCCGAGATGATTCTAACGATGATGTCAGCATAGGCTATCTCAGCTTTCTCACGTCATAGTTCTCCAAAACGTCGATATTCCGTGAAGAAATGGGAAAGCTGAAGGAGTAAGCTAACCCTGGGGCCGGGAGCAAACAGAACCGTCGTTTTTCAGTTAAAAAAAAACCTTGAATTTGGTAAAAATTTTCAGGAGTAGTCTGGTAGAGGTTTTGGACTATTTTAAATTATCCCAAATACTTAGAAAATCTATCAAAATTTTGAATTGACCTAAAATTTCAACTAAGATTGCAAAAAACAAACCAAAAAAATAACTGAAAGAGAAGAATGTTCCCAAATTAACCCAATCCGAAGCTGAATAAAAAAGAATGTACTGCATTACACCATTGGATGCAGTGGTGGACATTCCAGGATAGAAAGTATTTAATAGCTTATATGAATTGCCTACATATTGAAAGTATTTAAAAAGACATGGTTTTGCTAATTTTTTCATATATTGAATTAAATTATGTTCGAAATTTCACTTAAAAAATGATAGAATTGTAAATTTGAATAGTGAAGTTTGTATAATATAAATATTTGATAAGTTTTAGTGGCATTAAATTAAAAATACAAATTAAATTAAAAAATTAAAACACTCATTTCTACGCATTTCCATGATTTTTTTTAAAAATAAAGCATTTAATATATATATAAACAAACAAACAGCTACGTATATATATAAACGTAGCTGTTTGTTTGTTTGTCTATGTATCATCAACGGGGAGACAGCATTGTCTGTCGTGATAATATTTTAGTTCTCTGAAAAAGTTGGTGGATTGGACGGCCTCTCTTCACAGCGGACGTTTTTTGTTTTTGTTTTGTATATATGTGATCTTTTCCCACTATTTTTTTAATGAGAATATGTATTTTAAAATATATGCAGGTTACGTTTATATCATTAAAAAACATTTTGCACATGTTTTATTTTGATGTCACTCATTTATTTTTTATATCTGAAAGGTCATTTGATGTTACGACCTGCACAAACGTTTAATATTCATCTGTCATTAGAGGGTGGGAGGGGGACGCGCATATATAATTTCTCTATTAATACGCGCCCCCCCTTCCCACCCAGGGTGGGCCTGCTCACATATATGTGAGCAGGCTCTATTCAGAACGCACTCAAATCATACCACCATACCTTCGGTGCGCATGGGATAATTTCTGTCGTGTTATTTATGTGTGCTCTGTGTTGAAGTCAGTTCAATCACGACTCTTGTTCTGAATGAAACCCTTTCGGCGTTTTCCAGCCGCGAGTATTTTAGTTCTGTGTGAAAAGGTTGGTGGATTGGACGGCCCCTTTTCCCAGCGGACGATTTCTTTTTGTTTTGTATGTATGCGAGCTTTTCGCACTAAATTGATAGATAAGTTTCTTCGAATGAGAACACATATCTTAAATTTATAGATAGGTTGCGTGCTTCAATGGAAAATAGAAACATGGAGCAGGTGAGTTGGGTTGTTTGAATACCAATTTTTTCGTAAAATGAGAACACGTATGAAGTGAAAGGTAGAGAGAAAATTTCGTGACCATGCGAAATAATTTTGCATCCATGTAACGTTAAGACATGCAGGTTCATCATTTTCGTTTTTTACTCAAATTCAAACTTTACTCTACTTTTTAATATTTTTAATTTTTAAAAATTATTATGTAATTTTATATTTTAATTTATTGAACATGATGTTCATTAGGCCGAAATATACCTATTGGAGATGGGCACAATTAATCATCTTTTAATCTAAAATTCTAATCTGATGGCTAACAATTGAAAACGTTGGAATATTCTTAGTCGTCCTCCCAAATCAATGAATGTGATTTACTCTTCATAACTTCCTTGTATTTTTGAATGCATCAGTTAACATGTTTACTTTTTAACATTTACCTAATCATATTAAGAAATTGAATTACCACATTTATGATTAATTTTTGGATTTCCTCAGCTCTTTGTGCGTTTTAATTCACTTGTTGTGCATCCGACATTCACCAACGCAACACCAACCCCTTTGCGGTTGTGCTAATGTAACATAATTCATTAAAATAATAATAATAATAATAATTCTCTTTTTAATGAGACAGATGTTCATGTAACATATTTCATTAAAATAATAATAATAAATAAAAATAAAATAGTATAGATCCATGAGAGATTTTCTTATATTCTTTGTAAATCAAATTATATATATATATATATATATATATATAAAGATTGGACAATAACCATGGGTAATGGAAAGACTATTTAAAATTAAAATAAATAATATGTTAATGTAATGTTAAAAGTTGTATCATATAGATAATTAATGGTGTTGATTTAGTAAAAGAAAAGTTAAAGTGGATGATTATCAAGTTCCCAAAGAGATCAAAAATATCTGGAGGTGTAAACTTTTTTTAGATGGGATCAAGTGCCCATTGTATATTTTCTATTTTTATTAAGAATCCATTTGCAATAATTATTTGTATTTGTACAAGGTTAAAATCTACAAGAAGCTAGGGGAAAATGATAATGATCATGATGGGTTAGTGGCAATGCAAACCTGGAAAAATATCAATCTCATAACTTGGAGGGATTATTCAAGGTACTTTTACAATGAATTTGAATATGGTGTAAGAAGACGAGAGATTATTCAAGGTACTTTTACAATGAATTTGAATATGGTGTAAGAAGATGAAACTTAAGAAATTGAATTAGCTTTCCAAATATACAACTTTTATTCATAGACATTATGAATAACTAGGTCAAATTTGTTTTTTTCTAAAAGTGTACATCTTACTTTTCTAACAAAATATAAGGTATATGTTTAGGTTGGTGCAGGTGTTGAGTGTACGATGGAATTTCGTTCCAAAAACTTGTATACTTGTAGAGAACCCATTTTTCTTGTGAAGTGTATTTTTGGAAGTTTTTAATATCAATTTTATATATATTTTTTAAATTATGGAAGTCAACATATGCCTGAAATTACCATGTCTTTTGTTCATGCATGCTAAAAGGGTCTTAAAATGATCAATATTTGTTTTAGATTGTAGGTATCGTCTCATCTTGTGCCCCGTATAAATCATTCGTGTAATGGTTAAGATGAGAAAAAGTTATAGCAGAAATACGAGAGATATGTATTCTATGATTTTGATACATGTGAAGACAAAAATAGATTATAAATAGTAAACAATATAATTAAAAAAAAATTATATATTTGAACTATGCATAGGGGACTCGATCTATTTCTATAATTTCGTCAACCACTGAATTGTTTAGCCAATATAAAAATAATGCCAAAGGCAGAGATATAAAAGGGTATTCAAAAAAATGGAGATTTTTATGAATTTGCAGTGCAAACCACTAGGTTTGTCATCCCAAACCTAAGTGTGAGCCAACCAAGTCAGCATACACCTTGTCAATCCCACCTAAAAAAAATGAATTCAAACAAGCATGCACACACTGTAGAAACACACACATGCTCTACGAACGTGCACATGCTATAAGAGAAGGCACAATCTCTAGGAGCACACACACGGTACAAGAACACATGTGTGCTCCTCTTTGTCTTTCTCTCTCCCCCTGTAAGGTACCTGATCTATTATAATAGCATGAAACATAAATATTATAGAGAATAATAGTCGAACAACACAATATATGAAACCACAACACCAAATAATACTTTTACTGATAGGAAACAATGTTCACTTGCCTCTTCTAGGGCGAAATCTCGAGCATAGCAATGCTCTATTATAATAATTCTCATGTAAAAACTTCTCATACCCTCTACTCTTATTTATACCAAATCTATCTATCCAAATGAACAATCTAGAGGAAGATCATTCTAGAAGTGGAAGCTTCTATTAAGTCTTCTTACATTTGACTTATTTTCCTTATTCCCAGGCCTTATTAATATTGGTCGTTATTACATGGAAATATATTTTCTACCTATGTGAGGCGTTAGGGACGTTAGGTCCCTAACATGTCCTCCCCCTTAATAAGAACCTTGTCCTCAAGGATTGAGATGAGAAAATTGTTGCAGAATGGTAGTTGGTTCCCAAGTGGCATCTATTGGATTTGTATCTTTCCACCGGACTAACACTTCCTTGATGGTGCGTTGAAGTAGACGATGCTCACGCTGGTCCAAAAATCATTTTGGCTGCAACCAGATGGAGCCTTCTTCATCCAACTTGGGAAGGATGATTTGAGTTTGGCACTTAGTTTCAATC
Organism: Picea engelmannii; assembly: GCA_009831015.1. Lineage (NCBI taxonomy): Eukaryota > Viridiplantae > Streptophyta > Pinopsida > Pinales > Pinaceae > Picea > Picea engelmannii. The sequence goes on along the minus strand of ML790185.1, from coordinate 5,163 downwards.
ATGTTCTTTAAGTAGGAGACATGAAAAAAAGGATGGAGATTAGAATGGTTGGGAAAAGCTAACTGATAGGACACATGTCCCACATGCTAGAGAATGGTATAAGAACCATAAAATTTGGGCGCCATTTTCTAAAAATGGTTAGCCTTGGGTGAAGTTTTCTCATAAGGTTGTAGTGGAAGAAACATAAGGTATCCTTAAGAAAATTTTCATTCATAGCAACCTTGATCTTCATGTTGCTTCATGCAATTCTGAGCCATGAACAAATTCTCTTTGAGGGTATGAAAAATGGCCTCTCCAACTGTAAGTGTTTGGTCAATCACTTGGACCTTCGAGACACCTGCCAAGTTTGAGAGAATAGAAGTTGGATTTTGTCCATATACTGCTTCAAAAAGAGTCATGCTCATAATTGTATGGTAAGAAGTGTTGTATCACTATTCATATAGTGCTAACCATTGAGCCCACTTATTTTCCTTTTCGATGCAAAACACCTCAAATATGTTCCCAAACACTTGTTGATGACTTCAGTTTTACCATTAGTATGGGGATGATAATCTGTGCTGAGATGCAATTGGGTGCCTTGTAGCCTAAACAATTCTTGCCAAAAATTGCTGGTGAAAGTGGGATCTCGATAAGAAACAAAAGAATGAGGCATGCCATGAAGCTTGAAAACCTGATCCATGAAAAGTTGAGCCATAGTGGAGGTGTTAATGGGAGTATAAAAGAACATAAATGAGCATACTTTGAAATACGATCAACGACCACCATTATGATTGACTTATTGCTCATTTTAGGTAAGATGACAAGAAAATCCATAGAGATATCCCTCTAAATAGCAGGTGGAATTAGAATTGGTTGTAGTGTGCCAGGGGATTTGATTGTTTCTCTCTTTTTTCATTAAAAACATCACATTCTACCACAAAAAATGTGAACTTCTTGCTTCATACCATCCCAGAAAAAAGAAAATTTGACCTGTTCATAGGTTTTGGTAAACCCTGAGTTCCCAACTATGGGTGTAGCATGAAGCTCATAAAGTATTGTGGATTTAATTTTTGACTATCTACTTAAATACAAATGACCTTTCTAGTGAAGATCATCATTGTGTGAAGAGTACCCTAGGGAAATTGGAGAATTGGCCTGCAATTGTTGGATCAGATGCAAATTTTTGGGATCTTGTAGCCATTCTCAACGAATATCTTGGAGCCAATATGGTATAATGAAAGAGAGGGAAAAAAGGGACCCTCCATCTTCATATTTTGTTACTATAGGGAGGAAGGGTGTTGTTCCAGAAAATACTTGAGGATTTGATGATATGTCTTAATTTGGAAGTGCTTTCCCAATAGATAATGGATCCAGAGATCCATTGCATGCATAATAGCTATTTCCTTTTCATAGATTGATTGGCCCAAATGTCGCTCTGATAGTTGTTTGTTGGTAAAGGCCAAAGACCCACCATATTGCATAAGGACTGCTCCAATTCCTCTCCCAGAAGCATCACATTCTAGGACAAAGGTATTTGGGAAAACAGGAAGGGCCAGGAATGGAGTGGTGCAAAACTTCCTTCAAGGCTTGAAAGGCTTGATAACCTATGGGAGTCCAAGTGAAAGAATTATTTTTAAGGAGAGCAGTGAGAGGTGACAAAACCTTTCCATAATTCTTAACAAACTTTCAATAATAGACTGTTAAACCGAGCAATCCACACAATCTTTTGAGAGTCTTTGGGAGAGAACAATCCTACATAGATTCAATACTCTTAGGATCCACCCTAACACCTTCCTTGCCAACAATATGACCCAAGTACTCGACTTTCAAGGCTCCAAAAGAAAATTTAGATTGTTTGAGGAAAATTTGGTTCTAGGAGAGTAGACGTAGAACTCGATCCACATGAGCACAGTGGGTGGTCCAGATTTTACTATAAATGAGGACATCATCAAAGAAAAATAAGAAAAAAGGACAGAAGACAAGATTCATGAGGATTTGGAAAGTGGAGGGACCATTACACAAGCCAAAGGGCATGATGAAAAGCTCATAGTGGCCCTCATGAGTTTGAAATGTAGTGTTAGGAATGTCTGCCTCATTCATACGTATCTGGTGGTAGCAAGAATGAAGATCAAGTTTAGTAACGAATTGGGCACCACTCAATTCATCCAAGAGGTGATCAATGATAGGAATGGGAAATTTGTCTTTTATGGTGATTTTGTTGAGGGTGCAGAAGTCAGGAAACATGTGCCAAGAGAATTATTTCTTAAGGACCATGACCAAAGTAGAAGAGTAGGGGCTCATACTAGGATGAAAAACACCCATGGTGAGCAATTATTGAATATTTTTGTCAATTTCATTATTCTAAGAAAATGGATGACGATAGGCAAAAACATTGGGAGGAAGGTTACCGAGGACAAGGGGAATGGAATGATCATGAACACCACAGGAAGGAGGAAGTCCCTAGGGAGTGGAAAAAAAAACTTGATGTTTGGAGAGGATGGATTGGAGGTCCTATGGCACATAGGGTGTCTCAGTGGCATGGATGGCATGGAGTTGTGCAATAATTCTAGAATGACCCTTTTTTAGGATCTTTTCCATGTGATGGGAACTGATGATCTCTAGGGAACCAAAGGGGGTTCCTTGAATCTTATATTGTTGGCCCTCCTAGTTGAATTGCATGGTTAATTCCATAAAATCCATGAGAATGGGACCTAGAGTCCTTAGCCATTTGACACCCAACACATTGTCACAACCGCCGATGTCAATAGAAAACATATGAGATTTCATGTGGTACTGACCAATTTGGAGATGCACATTTTCACAAGGTCCCCCACATTTCATGGACCCACCATTGGCAATCATGAATTTAAAATTATTGACTACACAGATATAGAAATTAGTTTCTTGGGAAATTTGGCGATGAATAAAATTATGGGTTCTTCCACTGTCAATAAGGATGGTTACCTTTTGATGCTTAATGTAACCAATTATCTTGAGGTCTTTGGGAGTAGAGAATCCGGTGAGATCATTCAAGGAAATGACCAGTGCAAATTTGGGAGGGTCAGAGGGTGGGGTCATGTGAGTGGGTTCAAGTGACTTGACCAAAGGAGGGGCCTCAACATCGTCTCCCAAAATATCCTCGGAGATGGCCATAAAAATATTTTGTTCCTTACACTTGTGCCTAGGAAAATATTTGTTATCACAACTATAACAAAGGCCTTTGAGTTGGCATTCGACCATTTCTTTCCTGGTCAATTTATGGACATTCAGTGGATTGGAAGGAGGAATGGGGGTGACTGGTTTAGGGTGAGGAATAAAGGAGGGTTTTCTAGTCTAATAAGAGACAACTTGTTGTGATTCCTTATATCTTTTAGTATCTTCCACCCAACTCTGAGGCCGAGCCATGAGGACATGGCAACGAATATCATCATTGAGGCCACTGATAAAAAATTATCAGAAAAAAAGCATCATACATTCCCTCTGTATGTAAATCCAATTCCTCAAAAGAAGCTATAAAGTCTTGCATTGTGCCAGATTGTTTAAACTTTTTCAAATGGCCTAAATGGTTGGTGTTCGTGTCAAAGCGTTCATAAAGTTCAACCACAAATTGTGTCGAAGGCACACACCCTTGGCGGGCATTTTTTCTCCGTTTCCACCATTGCCAAAATTCTTGATCTATATGGAGAACATTATATCGGAGTTTGTCCAACTCATATATAATGCCATACAAAGATAAATAATGTTCCATTTGAGTTATACATCTAGTGGAATCCGAGCCATCATTTTTTTTGACATCCACACATAGAAGGCATAGGTCATGCTGAAAGTGATGGGGTTGAAAAGTCTAGGAATTAGAGGAAGTTTCACCTTCATAGTGCAAATGTGGGTCAGAGGAGGGAACATCTGCAGGTATATTCAGCTTGGCATAGATCATGTTAATGAAGGATGCAAGATGGGTAGCGAGATTATGTTTGATGGTTTCCATTTTTGTGTCTATGGAGCAATGCATGTTTTTATTTATGGTGACAATATTGGCACTGAGTTGCCTCACTTTCTATTGGGTCTCTGTGAAAGTAAAGGAAAAGGAATTGAAGCCAGCTTCCAAGTATTAGCTACGGGTGTGGGCCATGATGAAGAGGGAAAATGAAAAGAGATAGGTGGGACCACACAGAAAATGGGTTATGCTTCAAGGGTATCATGACGATTAGAGCGATGAGGGGAATCCAATGGGGCAAGGCCCAAATAAGGGTGTCAGAAGTTGGTTGGGTCCACGGGAAAAAAAAAGTTGAAAAATGATAGGTCTGACTACGATAAGGGCTCAAATAATGGTTCCAACAGGATCCAGACTCTCTTTTTTTTTTTTTAATCCTATTGAATTATACTCCGATCTGAATAATATTGTAGTGTTGAAATTCTCAAATTCTTAACAAGAAGAAATGTGTTGTAATTTCGCAAGTCGAATGCAAGAGGCACAATTGCGTGGCAATAGATCTTGTTTTTTCTATTTGTGTTTATGTTGCAAATGTTAGGGTATGTAAGGTGTCTACAAAAAATGATCATCCCTATGTTATATCTCTTTGATATACGTGTGGGGTCCAACAGTAGTACTCGACCCAATATCTAAGGGCACAACTAAGGAGGCTAGATCGTTCCCTTAGCCATACTATCCGACTACCTAGGTACTAGAGAGTATCTTCCCATGTGTTGTTCTCGGTGGCACTATAGCATTCAATTGTCTAATTGGTTTATCTATGAAGGTCTTTAGGAGATCTAGGTTGATCCTTATACAGGTGTTATCTAATGCGATACCACTCGAAGGGGTACCAACAAGGGTGGCCAACAGATGTGATCTTAAGCAACACTTTTATTTCTTGTGTGTATTACTCCTCGACCATGGGTTTCTGTGCGTAATGACAAATCTTTGTAGCTTTAAGACGTCAGAATATGTATCTACCCTGAAAAAAAATAACTCACAATTTTTTTCTAAGGAAAGTGCTCGGATACCACTTGTAAGGTACATGATCTATTATAATAGAATGAAACATAAATATTGCAAATAATAATAGTATAACAACACAATAGATGAAACCACAACACCAAATAATACCTTTATTTATAGGAAACAATGTTCACTTGTCTCTTCTAGGGGGAAACCTCTAGCAGAGCAATGCTCTATTACAATAA
>ML790184.1:198886-235236 GCA_009831015.1 Picea engelmannii | reverse complement strand
TCGCTATGGTATTGAGAAGACATATCAAGGTACCTCTGGTAAAAATTTCAGCTCTTGATTCGCTATAATTATGGAGATACACTCTGTGGAATATAGGGTTTGTGACCAGTCCTAAAACTAGTCAAAAAACATGTGTTCTGGGTAAAAAAGTCATAAATTTTTCATACAGACTCCAAATGCAGTGGGACCACCTCCATTGGAAAGAGTACGGACTTTATTTTCTTGTGTGCAAGTTTCATAATCAGATGTTAAATATTGAGCGCGGAGCATGCTGTACAAGTTGGGTCTTCTGAACAGACCAGAATTGAATAAAGTTTTATTATCTCTCATATATTCTTGGGTGGAAGGAAGGGGCAAGGATGGAGAGTTAAAATCTCTCTTGATATTGGAGGATTGTATCTTCCTCTTGGAGGTTTATCCATCCCTTTACATTTGGAAGTTGTAGCTACCTTTGGAAGTCATTACTTCCCTTGAACAAAAACTATTGATTATTTCTCATATATATTGTGCATGGTGTATTGTGGTGTATTGGTGTAACTCTTATACTATTGTTCGAACAAAAACTATTGATTATTTCTCATATATATTGTGCATGGTGTATTGTGGTGTATTGGTGTAACTCTTATACTATTGTTCATTGCTCATTGGATATAATTGAATGGTTTAAGTATAAGTTGGAAAAGGTTTTTAAATTGTACTTGATACTGATTCACCCCCCTCTCAGTATCAACAGATACCACGTCCTATTCAATGTCCAGGGGAATAGTTAATGGTCGAGACTGAATGTATGGGTAGGGTAGAAAATATTGAAGCTCCAAAAGAATTGCCTCATAGGGAGGTAAAGGTACTAATGAAACCCCTATATACAATCAATCCACTACCCTTGTTCAAATTATGGAGGGATTATCTACTCAACTCTTCCTCACATGACCTCATGTTTGGCTTCTGTTGATGGGTGTTATATATGCACTAAAAACATAGTAAAAACCCTCAATTAAATTGTCAACCCGAGGTAAGTAAACTTAGAGTTGTAGCAAAATATATGCCAAAGGTAGAAGAGCTAGTAGGAGTATAGTCTAACTAAGGAAGGTATCTATCTAAGGCTAATCTACTCAATTAAATCTATCTCATGAGAAAACCCTACTAAGCAACTTGAAATTAGGTAACCTAAGTACTTTTGAGCCAAGGATCGATGGATAGTTCTAAGAAAACAAGTAAAAACCCTACTTGAATAAAACTAGTTCATAACAATAAGCAAAAGCAATTATTTAAGCATAATACACAATTGACAAAAGAAAAATTCTTTAACTTGCCAACCTATATTCAATGAGTAACTACCCTATTCAAGCAAATAAATAAACAAGCAAGCAAAGACACCCAACTAACCTACTAAAGCAAGTAAGCAAAGACAACTATATAACCTACTAAATCAATAGACAAGTAAGAAAAGACAACTAACTAACCTACTAAAGAAAATAGACAACTAACTACTACAAGCAATTAAATTAAAACTTCTCATTAAACAAATATATAGCCTAAGAGGCAAGTGGACTAAATTCTTAATTCAAAACTATTTCTAATTCATGAAAGGAAATCTATTTTATTGAAAGCAAGAAAGACTAGCAACTAACCTTTAATCTATGATAAACAAACTGTTCTCTAACCTATCAAAGCAAAATACTATCTATCCTACAACAACAATAAAACTATTTCCCGATCTATAAAAGCAAGAAACTATATCTTCCGAGCTATGAAAGCAGGAAAACTATCTCTTTTAATCTATGAAAGAAAGAAAACTATTTCTTAATCTATGAAAGAAAGAAAACTATATTTTAAATCTATGAAAACTCAAACATAATGTTGGTGGTTGTGTGAATGTCTCTGGTGTTGTATGATATCTCGATGACACTTGGCAACAAAGGACAATTCAAGTAGTATAAGCTCAATACTAATATCAATAGCAAAGTGAAAGGTATGGATTAAACAATCCAATGAGAATTTAGCCATGACAAAAAAAATCGTCAATTACCCTGCATATTCATTTATTAACCATCAAAAATATGCTGAGATCATCATTGTATTTCTATACTATGTAAGCAAAAATAGATTCAACCATTAACTAAGAAATATAATTGCAATTTAATTCTAGAAAGGAATTTACATAAATTGAAAACTATGCTATATCTACTCTAACAATTCAAACTGCAATAAGAAAATGCTTAAAAACAAAAAATTAAACATGACATTAAAAAAGTAAACTAACAACCACATTAATCAACAACTAGATAAGACAATTCTATATAAAAATGAGATGAGAAAGATATGATTAAAAACTGAAATTGATCCTATCCATCCATCAAATCCTTGTCGAAGAAAGCCCAAATAAAAACTCTGTTTTAAACTTGATTCTAAAATCATAAATAAAGATGTAATCTAATATCTAATTACACATGGGGTTAGTCTAGGGGTCTATAAATATGTTCCTAACTACAATATTAATGCATGCTAACACAATTCATCATACTAACCTGCAAAAGAGAGTCAAGGCAGTGAAATTATAACAACAAACTAATTAACATAATAAAAATGCATGTACAGGAAAATAAAGAGAACAACTAAACTATGAAATGCATAAACAAACACAAATACAGTTACCAGACTATTGGTGGGCCCCCCAACAAGTCATGGTCACTTTCTAAAACCACACCACGCGCTCAGCAAGATGAATTCACCATAAAAACTCAAAAACACATTTCTTGTATAATCTGGCAATGTAAAATAGAAAAACAGAGTAAAAACGTATTTCTATCTATCACACTGATGTTTCTACTACTTTTTTAACTTATGTCTGACCACCTCGGTGGTATTTATAATGTTTACAGACCAAGTGTTCGACCACAAGAGGGTCGAACCACTTATAAATTCGGCAATTTTCATTAAATGATGCCCTAACTGATAAAACAGAGCGAGCCAATAATCACCCTCTTGAACAACTAAAAATGAGTTGTCAGGAGTTCAGTAGTTGGAGGGGGAAAGCATGAACAAAACCCATATTCCTGATTCTCCCATCACTGACTACCAATACCATAACCACCAAGTCGCCCTTCAATTTTGTGCAATACACAGTGCTAGACAGAGTGTTGGATTGGGTACCAGAACGAGTGCTGGAAGGAGTGCCAGACTGAGTGCCGAAAACAGAAACGTAGTGCATTTTCGCCTTGTAACATAAAAAAAACAGGAATCAGATCCTTGAAGTGTAAAAACACGATGAATTATACTCGATACAATCATTAAACATGAATCATACATACCTTATGTCGATCATACCGTTTTAACATAAAATTATTAAAAAATCTTCTTCAAAATATGAAAAACACATATGTACATGCGACAAAAGTGTATAGTAATCGTCATAAAAGTGATCATATCTCGGGCCCAACATTACCCCCACACTTATGATTTTACAGGTCCCATTGCAAAAAAAAAAGAAGTTACCCCTCGTGACTAGGCTTGCTGAGGAGGATCGACTTTAGAAGCCTCTTCTTCTTGCTGTGAAGACTTTGCCTTATGCCTCTTATGTTGCTTCATGTGTGCTTTGAGGTTGCGGTTGGATTTGGTCATTTCATCGACCAACTGTTGAAGAGAGTTAACTTTTTCCTGAAGGATTGCATTATCATGATGAAGGTGTGTGTCTATTGTCTTCCTTTCCTCCAACTGTTGGAGAAGCTGATGGTTTTCCTTTTGTAGCTCCTCTATAGTTGGGGCAGAATCGGTGATCTCCAAGGAAAGCTTAGATCCTTTGAGGGATGTGGACAATCTATTAGTTTTAGGATCTAGAGTAGGCATGGGTGAAGTAGGAGTGATGGGGGATTGGTAAGGTGAGGTATGTTCTGATTTTGTTTTCCTTTGTGTCTCTAATCCATCCGCAGAAAATTCCCTAAGTTTCTTATGAGGGATCTCAAGGTTGAAGGACACTTGGATAGGGTCCAAAGCAGGTGGAGGTTTTGCATAAGGCTTGGTTCTTTTGCTCCGGGTACTCTTCCGAAAGGGTCCTTTACCAAATCGATTGGATCCCCTCTTGTTTGTGGGAATGATGGGAAAGTCATGCTGCATTACTTCTTGGATATTTTTAGGTGTAGGATCAAGAGAGAGTGAAGGCATTGGGGGGTTAACAATAGGCTTCTTTTGGTCTTTGCTCTTGGTATTTTTACCCGATGAATAAGTAGGGATATCAACAAGCTTTTGGTATTGTTTCGGAAAACAGAAGGTTTGTGCAAGGGGGTTTGGATTTCTTGGAGAGCGAGGTTTGGATGGAGAGATAGTTTTTAGGCTAAGTGGATTTTTGCTGGTTTTAACTATCAAGTGAGGGTTTGCAAATTGGTAGATAAAGGCATCCCAATTTTTCTCCTGTTTCTCTAGTTTGGCAAGAATGAGGAATTTGATCAAGCCATGGTGGAAGAGACTATTGCGAGGTTTAGTCATATTCTTCCTCACTTGAGAGGACGTCTTATCCAAGATTTTGAGAAAATAGAAGGGGAATTTCAACGGTTTGTTAACATAAAATGAGCCAACAATCTGAAATGACAAGTTTTAAAGGTGTAGTATCTACCTTCACATGTAATTAACCTTGTGATGATGATGAGGGGGTTGATCAATTATGCCTTTATCCACTCCTTAGAATACCCTTTTGCTCCTGAAATGCTCTCGAATTCGGGCTTAAACACCCTATTATAACTTGAGCGTGACAATTGGTGGTTTTTGAACCATCTATCTCCCATTCTTGGGAGCTTTGTAGCTGCAACAATGGACTCTTCTGAAGCTTCAAAGGTAAGAGACCCTACATGTGATTTCTTACCATCGAAACTGACTACAAATTGCATGGAGAGGCCGTCATCGTGGCCTTGCAATGTAGACAAGAATGTCCCTCGGCCTGTGCGCAAAAAAACTTCTCTGCATTGTGCAAATTTGGGAATGGCAAACAAATATGCATAGGAAGAGGGTTCATACCTCCTGGGCATTGTGACAGAGATGAAATTCACTAAGAAAGGGTGTAATCGAGCCAAATAGTGGCACAAATTGAGCATAGGCCGAATTCCTTTTGAACAGGAGACGAAATGGCAAAGGTTGGGCGTGATTTCTTAACACAGGGGAGAGCAAATGGCAAGGGAAAATGGAGATAATGGTTTCCCAGCCCAATTTTGAATGTGCTTATGGTGGAGTACGTTGCATACATGTGCACGCGAGTTACCATGTGTGGAAAATTCAAATTTGATGGCTTCTTTTGGGGAAATGTAATGATGCGTGGTTAGATCAATGTCCAAGTCTTTTGACATGGGCATTTGATCATAAACATATGAAGCATCTTTAATCAATTCCCACAACCAATTCAATTGAATATAATTGAGTTTTGGTTACCTAGAATCTAGGACAGTTACTAGTGTCTAATTGACATGGCACTTCATTCGGCATTTCATATGGCACCTCATACAGTACTTCATCCGGTACCTTTGTGTTAAATACATTTTCACATCTTGTAATGGATAGCCTACAAATTAAATGTTCTTAACAATCACAGTGGTAAATGAGCAGAGGCAAAATGTTCCCTGTTTGTTGATTTTTCCGTCATGCTCACTCAACCCTCTTGCATATGACATATAATGTCAAAACCTACAATGAACATGGTATAGCAAGAAAAAACATGTATTGTCAAACCTACAATATGTAGCTTGTAATGAAAGATAAATCGATAAAAAGTGGTCTGTTATGTATATGTTCAGTAATTTATAGCACACAGGAGTTAATCATAAAAAATAAAATGACTATCAATGTAATAACCTGTATCATAGAAATAATACAAAAATTATTTCAAAGATCTACTTCTCTAGGCAATGATCATTTGTCATCTCATGAACCCCTCCCCCACACCTAAGTACTATGACACCTCACAATCAAAAGTATAGGAAACTAGTTAGTATCCCCCAATAGCTGAAGATTTATAGTATTTCAAGTGTAAAGATAAAATTTCACAGCTTGGTCTGACAAGATAGTTGGAAGATGGCCCCACCTATAGGATAAGTGATCCTACATATAGATAAGAAGAGGTATGCAAGAGAGTTGCAAGATAGTATTAGATTTATTTCCCAATGGAAAGTTGATGGAGTTCATTAACCTTAGCTTAACCACACATACTTCATGTCAGATTTGTTGGCAAGTAATGTCATACATCAGGACAAGTTTAAATTTATTATTTATTTTTGTCAGATTACCATCCTCGCTAGGTAGAATGCCCTGCTTCCAGCAAGCCTGTTCAGTACTTCGGTGGGTTTACCTACTTATACCACATGTCGGTACCTGTTGCCAATAGACCTGTTCAATATCTCGGTGGGTTAGCCTCTTAAACCCTCAAAGATTGGCCCTCCATCCTTTAAGATATTAGTATAAGATTTATTTATGCAAGAAGATGGGGGAACAACTCTGAAAACAACTTTTTATTTTTTTTTCAACTGGGATGGTATTTATGTTAGAGGATGAATTTCCTTTATATTACTTAGTGATTGTCCCAATGTAAGAGGTACTTAAGTGGACATGGCCTATCTAAAGATATGATACAATCAAGCTATTTACTGTGTAGTGGATAGTACCATTGAGAAAGAACATAAAGGTATCTCTAGGCTCAACTTACTTTCTTTCTTTGTAGTTATTGTGATGTTTCCATGACTAACTGCAAATTAGACCTCCTTGTTACTCTTTGATAAAGACACTTGGCTCACTTACTTAGGTTTCTTGGAAAAACTGTACGAGAGACCTCTAGGCTTGATAGTTATGGTATCACTTCCTTATACAGTGGTGAAGAGTTTCAAGAGAAACTGCTTTAGAATGCCTTAAAAAATGAGAATGTTTGCAAAAATATGGTAATTATAGTAAGTCAATATTCATTTGATGCTTTAGCAAACACAAAATTCAAGTGTAATAATGTTTTGAAGAAAGATCCTTGAAACAATGTACCCTTGGTGAAATAAATACTTACAGAAATATCTAGAATTGCCTTATTAACAAAATTCAAAAACTCTTTACATATATACAGTAGGAAATTCAAAAAAAAATTCAAGAACAAGGGGGACTTACCCATCTACTAAGGCCAATGCCTTGTCGGTTGACATGACATGTAGAAAATCCTCTCTGGAAATGGGCTTATAATAAAATTTAAGTCGGTGTCCATTTACCACATAGGAGACTTGTCCATTCTCAATTGTTTTAATTTTTATAGCTCCATTGTCATATACAGTGTCTACCTCATAAGGGACCAACCAACGGGTGGTAAGTTTTCCTTTGAAGGTCTTGAATCGGGAATCAAACAACAGGGCCCAATCACGAGGCTAGAAGTGCTTCTTCTTAATAAACTTGTCATGCCACTTGCTTCTCTAGTTTTGGACTAATATTGTCTGTTGGATGGCATCTTGCCTGATTTCATCCAATTCATTCAATTGTAGGGATCATTGCTTCTGAGCCTCATCCAAGTTCAATCCTAATTTTGCAGCAATATGGAAGGTCCTTACTTGGAATTCTATAGGTAAAAGTACTTGTTTCCCATACACTAGCTCATAAGGGGTATGCCCAGTGGTATTTCTCCAGGTAGTCTGGTATGCCCACAAAGCCTCTGGGAGCCTATCAGCCCAATCTCAATGATGTAACTAAACAGTCTTGGTCAAGATGGCTTCCAAAAATTTGTTTGTGGATTCTACCTAACCATTGGCTTGCAGGTGGTATGGAGAAGATTTACAATGTTTAATCCCATATTTATCTGTGAGCTCTTTCATCAGCTTGGAAGTGAATTGAGTGCCTTGGTCGGTAAAAATTTCATGAGGGACACCGAAGTGGGTAAATATTTCTTCATAGATAAATTTGACAACAGACTTCTCTGTAGCCCTGAATAGGGCTTTTGCCTCTACCCATTTAGTGACATAGTCTGTACAAACCAAAATATAGTTCTTCCTATGGGACATGGGTGAAATTGGTCCTACAAAGTTGAGGGCCCATTTTTCGAAGGGTTCTATCATAACTTGGGCAAGCAAAGGAATTTCGTCAGTGGACATAGGTCTTCCTATCCTTTGGAAACTATCGCAACTTATCACATATTTAGCATCATCTTTGAAAATGCTAGACCAATAGTAACCCGAATGTAGCACCTTATATGTTGTACGTTTGTCAGAAAAATGGCCACCACATGGTCCATCATGACAACTTCATAGTATATCAGGTACCTCATCCTCTTAGACACATCTACAAATAATCAAATCAGGACGTGTGTGAAAAAGATCATGACCAATCCGAGAGTAATTAGCACTCTGTGTAATAATTTTCCACTTTTCATGAGGTGAGAAATGAGACGGTAACTTCCTAGTAGCCAGATAGTTTTCCATATCCGCAAACCATGGGGTATTGAAATAAAGGGAAAAGAGGTGATCATATGGGAAACTATCATCTACAGGGATATCATCATCCTCATTTTTTATTCGAGAAATAAAATCAGCTACTGCATTATCCTTTCTAGGTTGGTCAAGCACAATGATGTTAAATTCTTGTAATAACAAGAGCCACTTAGTCACTCGGCCATTAGTTATAGGTTTGTTCATGAGGAATCTAATGGCATAATGATCGATGTGTATAAATACTTCATAACCTGTAACATAATGAGGAAACTTGTTAATAGCATGAACAATTGCCAAGAATTATTTCTTGGTAACTGTATAGTTTAACTCGACAGGGAACAAGTTCTTTCTCACAAAATAAATGGCATAGGACTACTGGTCCTCTTTCTTCTCTAATACCCCTCCTATTGTGGTGTCGAAGGCATCTGTGGATATATGAAATGGGAGAGTCCAATTGGTCCCTCTAAAAACTGGTGCCACAAACAACTTAGCTTTCAGGGCTTCGAAGGCAGTTTGACACTGCTCAGTCCAAACAAAATCAACATCTTTTATCAATAATCCAAACATAGGTGCATCAATCTTTGTAAAATTTTCAATAAGCCGTCGGTAATATCCAACATGTCCAAGAAAGTTTCTTACCTCTTTCTGAGTCTTAGAGGGTGGAAGTCTGACGATGACCTCAATCTTTGCAGGATCAACTTTTATCCCTTCAGATGAAACATGATGTCCTAGAACCACTCCTTCAGTTAACAACATTTTTCATTTTTCATGACTTAGAGATAGGTTCATTTCCTAGCATCTGATGAGGACCTTTTCTAAGTTGTCTAAGGCTTCCTAGTAAGTGTTTTCATAGACTATGAAGTCATCCATGTAGACTTCCACACAATCATGAATAATATCGACAAATATCCCTAATACTGCTCATTGAAATGTGGCAGGAGCATTACACAATCCAAATGGTAAGACCCTATAGGCATAGGTGCCTCAAGGATAAGTAAAGATAGTCTTATCCTGGTCCTCAGGTGCTATAAGAATCTGATTGTACCTACTACACCCATCTAAAAATGAAAAATACTTCTTTCCGGACAAGGTATCTAGAACTTGGTTAATGACAGGGAGAGGAAGGTAGTCTTTCAGAGTGGCTTTGTTGAGTTCCCGGAAATCAACACAAATTCTCCATTTCCTGGTCACTTTCTTTGGAACCACTACAAGCGGGGATACCCACTTACTGTCAGAGATGGGATAAATGAATCCGACATTTAACAACTTTTGGATCTACTCCTTGACTATATCTTTAAGTGTTGGGTTCATCCTTCTTTGGGGTTACCTAACAGGTGTTACTTCCCCCTGGGTATATATGTGATGGATGCATGTGTTGGGGTGTATACCCTTCATGTCAGTGTATTCCCAGGAAAATTCTCCTGATTGTTCTTTAAGGATATCTACTAACTGTTTCTGTTGGTCCGTATCTAGCCCATATTTTATATGTAAAAATTCCCCTAGACTAATCTCCTAGGGCATAGTATAAGACATGGAAAACTCATATATCTCGTAAATAAAACATGTTGAATACAAAATGGATGGGTCTGATTGTTCTTGAAATTATTCCCCAAACATGTATTCAAATTGGGGAAAAAACTGTGGAAAATCCACACATGTGATAGCAAAAATAAACTGGTTTAGCACATTTTCTGATGTGTGCTCCTGAGGTGCCCATGCATGGGAACTTGGAAATACGGGTTCTTCCCATTATTCATTCTCGTATGGACATTTGAGCCACCATAGATTCTCCATAATAGGTTGAGTTGGAGGGTAAATGGTGGGCTTCTGAATAGAGAGACCATTCGAGATGGTCATTTCTCCTTCTCTATAGCCAATAAATGCATTGGCTGTGGCTAGCCAAGGTATTCCCAAAATGAAGGGATGGCCTTTGGCAGGATCCTTTGAATGAATGACAAGAAAATCTATGGGGTACTCCCATGAGGCTAAAGTAACCATGACATCATCTAAAATTCCTTCAAGTATAACCCTAGTCTTATCTGCTAATTCCAAAATGGTTGGGGTAGGTTGAAGAAGAGGTTGTAACTGTAATTGTTCGAAGGTAGTAGCAGTCATAACATTGATGGTTTCCCCCAGGTCTATGAGAGTGTTTCCAATGGATACCTCATTAATAATTATAGTCACTACGAGGTTTCTTGGAGTCCCATATTTTGCTAGTTTTGGCTGCTCTGATATGTATTCAGAAAGTCCTCCTATCAAGTGTACCATAGGGGGATCCTTTTGCTTCCTACCTAGCTTCTTGATTCACAACTCTTTGACTACCTTACTGTAGATTGGAATGTATTTAATGACCTGAAGAAGAGGAATCTTGACACAAATATTTTTCAATTCATTCAAAATGTCAAATTCTGGTTGGGTGGTAGGTTTCTTGATTACCAATCGGTCTGGATAAGGAGGGACCTTCATAATTTGTGAAGGTTCATTGTGGGGAAGATTGTGTTCTTGGTTCTTTAGGATAATAACATCTTCCCACCTAGTGTCATCCATGGGTTGTTTGGTGGTTTTTTCTCCTTCTTTTTCCTGGATGACCACTGAAGGTCTCTGCCTATCTAGAGCTTTTCCCGATCTTAGTTGAATTTCCTGTAATGGAACATGAGTAATAACATATGTCGGGAAGGCCTGCATCTCAAAATTGTGAAGAGGTTGAGGGGGCCTATTATTGGGATTCGACACTGGATGTGCCAGTAATAGTGTCAGTCCTAGAGAGCTTACATTTTGATATTTTAGTAGTTTTTGTTGTGGACTATGAGGTAAAGGTGGTGGAAAAAAACTTGGCAGAAGCTGCAGAGTGTTTTGTGGGAACTGAGGATAATGATGGTTGGACATAGGGATAGGCGGAGCTTGAGGGTTTCCTTGGTTATGTCCTCCTCTCCATCCTTTAAAGCAAGGATGTTGGTACTGAGTAGACCAGTTTTTCCAACCTGGTGAGTTCCATTGTTTTTGTTGTTGATAAAAGGGTGGAACTTGAGACTATAGATCTAGGTATTTGGGTTGATTCCTAGGCTGCCATGGTCTCTTAGGTGCATAAAAAGACTCCCCAGGATTTCCATTCCTATATATGGCTAGTAAACCAGCCAATGATGGACATTTTTCAGTCACATGGTCTTCTGCACAGAAGCCACAAACTGAAATGTTATCTAATGGGCATTCCCTTGAGGAATGCTTCCTCCTGCATCTTGGGCAATATATGCTCATTGCTGCATTCTCCTCCTGTTTCTTTTTCATTTTTGGGGTGTCCAACTGGGAACCTATTGTGCTTAAGATATCTGTCTTGAAGTTCTCTAAAAGGTTCCATATCTCTGCTCTTGTGATACCACCTGAATTAATTGGTTTTAAGCTTCTATTGTAAGGGTCCCGGACATTCTTTCCTGTTTTGGCTCTACTCGAGTAATTTTTACAAATTTCACATATTTCAGAAAATGGTTTATGGGAGATGTCACCTAATGCCATTAGGTTAAGCATCTCTAGATATTCTTTTGAAATTCCTTTAAGGAAAAGAGCCCATAAACCATTGCATCCTCTGGGAGGTCATGGTATTTTGACTTCTGGGAGATATAACCAAATTTTTCCATATAATCTTTGAGGGTCTCGTCTTCTAATTGTTGTATTTTAAAGATGTCATTACATGACTCTTTGGTCTTGAAATAGTCTTGGTACTTCTTAAGAAAGATTTCTTTCGTGGCTTCCCAAGAGCTAATAATGGATTTTCCCAACCCCATGAACCATCTTAGTGCAGCGTCTTTGAGGGTGGAAGGAAAGAGTTTTAATTTCTATACATCTTGTACGTAGTTGTAGCTCCTACACAAGATGTCAAATTCAAATAGGAAGGTTTTTGGATCTTCACATTTTTTACTGTAAAAGGTAGGCAGTGATGAGAGAGGAATATTCTTCATGTTGACATTTGGAGTGGTGTCCAAAATCGGAAACCTGAAGGTAGTTTCGGTTTGGTTTCCAGTTTCTTATTCCTCCCCATGTCTTACATTGTTATGGTCTTCCTGATCATCCATATTAGCTTGATTTCAAAAAGAGAGTACCTAGGTGGTTTTATCTTTGAAGAAAACAAGGTTTCCCTTTGATGGAAAGGTCTTCCTACGGTTTAGATATATGGGACTCTACTCAAGTTGGTTGAGACTATTGGTGCCAAAGTTTCCGTGTCAGTTTGAGAGATAATTACATTGGCTGAACTACCAAACAAAAGATTCACTTGTTTAGGGTCTATGATGTCCTTAAAATTAGGGTCCCTTGGTGGTGGTGTAAAATAAAAGGTTGTATTGTTTGGTTCTATGGAAGGCTCAAGTGGTCTTGCCTCCTATCCTAATATGATTGATGCTTCAATTTATTTTTCTATAGTGCTCCCTGTGTTAGTTTCTTCAGAGGCTATTTTAGCTCTTTGAGTTGAGCTAGCTTCTGTTTTTCGGTATCAGTCTGCGGATTTTATAAGAAAAATGTTCCTTCCCCGAAAGAGATCGGAAGGAACCTTGGTTGAAAGATATGATTTTGATTTAATGTATCTACCTTGTGGGTCTCTAGGCCTATTCATGAAACAAAGAAAAAAAAATAAAAATTCTACCATTTGGTTTCTAGGTCTATTCATGAAAGTAAACAAAAAGAAAAAGAAAAACTACCATTGGGTTTGGGGGAACTTGCTATAGCAAATGAGCAGGTTCTTACCTCTCTTCTTAAAGCTCCCCTGCCAACAATCTAATGCTAAGGTCTAAGAATGATCTATTTCCTAACTCTTCTTACCTTAAGACAACTCCCCGACAACATCGCCAAAAATGATGGGTGTTATGTATGCACTAAAAACACAGTAAAAACCCTCAATTAAATTGTCAACCCAAGGTGAGTAAACTTAGAGTTGTAGAAAAATATATGCCAAAGGTAGAAGGGTTGTTAGGAGTATAGTCTAACTAAGGAAGGTAGATATCTAAGGATAATCTACTCAAGCAAAGCTATCTAATGAGAAAACCCTACTAAGCAACTTGAAACTAGGTAACCTAAGTACTTTTGGTCCAAGGATCGATGGATAGTTCTAAGAAAACAAGTAAAAACCCTACTTGAAGCAAACTAGTTCATAACAATAAGAAAAAGCAACTATTTAAGCATAATAAGAATATGACAAAAGCAAACTTCTTTAACTTGCCAACCTATATTCAATGAGTAACTACCCTATGAAATAAAATAAATAAACAAGCAAGCAAATACACCTAACTACCCTACTAAAGAAAGTAAAAAAGTAAGCAAAGACAACTATCTAACCTACTAAAGCAAGTAAACAAGTAAGAAAAGACAACTATCTAACCTACTAAAGCAATAGACAAGTAAGCAAATACAACTAACTAACCTACTAAAGAAAATAGACAACTAACTACTACAAGAAATCAAATTAAAACTTCTCATTGAACAACTATCTAGCCTAAGAGGCAAGTAGACTAAATTCTTAATTCAAAACTATTTCTAATTCATGAAAGGAAATCTATTTTATTGAAAGCAAGAAAGACTAGCAACTAACCTTTAATATATGATAAGCAAATTGTTCTCTAACCTATCAAAGAAAAAGACTATCTATCCTATAGCAGCAATAAAACTATTTCCTGATCTATGAAAGCAAGAAACTATATCTTCTAAGCTATGAAAGTAGGAAAACTATCTCTTTTAACCTATGAAAGCAAGAAAACGATTTCTTAATCTATGAAAGCAAGAAAACTATATTTTAAATCTATGAAAACTCAAACATAATGTTGGTGGTTGTGTGAATGTCTCTGGTGTCGTATGATATCTCGATGGCACTTGACAACAAAGGACAATTCAAGCGGTATAAGCTCAATACTGATCTCAATAGCAAAGTGAAAGGTATGGATTATGTTATCACTCCAGGAAACTCTCCTAGGCTGTAAGTCGGAGATGCCTGGTAACTAACTCTTTTTGGGAAATGTTTTCTTAATATTTGAAATGGTTTATGGATCAAGATGAATATCTATGTACCGGACTGTGTATTCAAGACTGTCTAGGAATATAAAATCTTACAAGGCTTTCTAGTAATGCAGTCAGACAAAGTTTGATTGAATGTAGGAGGAAAAAGGCTATTGAACCAGACTATACTTCATACCAACAAGTACAATGGATTTAACAACCAAAGAAATAACTTATGATCATCAACTAAATAAATCAGCAAATGAGATGACAGTCACATGCAGACTAAATGAGCATCAACAAAGAACCTCACTCATAAGTTATCAGAGATAAGAAGAGAATATCTGACAAACACCACTGAAAGAAGCTTGTAATTTTCTGTATAATAAGAATAAGTCTATGATTACAGTAACAACATAGTATCATTCAAAATCGAACGCTTGTTTGATATCAAAACAGGCATTTTATAGCCCTTACAAACAGTTGCACAGATCCTAAAAACATGGATCTGTCATTAAATGAAAACAATTCTATTCTATTTAAACAAATTTAAAATTAAAGTCTTCAACAACTAAACTAAGAGGTCGCACTGTCTTCAGCCTCCAAAATTCGCCATTTGCCTCCTCCTGCTTTCAGCATCTGCAGTGTGGTGAAATAACATGACACTTGTATATGACTGTTCAACCTTCCAATATTAATGGGCGAGTTTTTAGGAAATGGTTTTGAATGTGTAACCAAAATCCCTCGAATCCCTGAGGTTGAACTCTTGCATGCAATTTAACAGTCTACTGATTCGTTGGCATATCTTCAAAACACGTTTGAAATAAACTGTTGCGTTTTCGGCCTCAAAATTTGCTTGCCCATCTTTCAACAGCGCAACTGTTTGATCTTTTCACGGGTTAGCTGTTGAAAGCTATCACTTTCCACATCTAATGGGTAATGAAATAGTAGCCTGGAACTGTTGAAAGTCCCGATAGTGCAAAAAAAGTTTTCACCTTCGAAATTGACTTCAAACCAAAATTAGTGAGCATCTGACTTCTCACCTTGCATGTTGACGGCAACCTGAGCAAGAACCTTCAGATCTGAGTGGGGTTTTTGCCGCAATATTTGTTTCAACCTCTTGATCTGCCTTTTGAGGCATTTGGTAAGCAACCACAAGCTGTTGTAGTTTTTGGTGAGATTTTTCTTCCTTTTCTTCTCTCTGACGCTCTCCTTGGCCAGTCTTTCAAACGCTGCATTTGTAGTGGCAAATTTATCAGACAATTTTTGTACCTATCCTTAATCACCCGCTCCAAGACTTCTTGCTGGGCAATTACTTCCTTCAAATGTTTGATCCTTTGAGACTTATTTGACCTAGGGTTTTTTGATGATTCTCCCTGCTCTATCTGACTGGAAGTTTCATAGTTCTGTGCACATTAAGCTGATTGCTCAGAACTCTTAATGGCAGGGCATTGAATTTGTTGCTCAGATTCCGAATCTGAATAAGGCAAGTTCAATATATTCTTGCCTGCACTCTACTCTGTCGGATGCCCTGTGTTTTTCTGTGTAGTCTGCTCTGTTGCCTGCTCAAAATTTAATTTTCTCTTCAACCTGTGGGGCTTCAGTCCTGATAATCTGTCTTCTGAAGGCCCTGGTAAAGCCCTTCTTCTTCTTGAACTTCTCTGAGGGGATGATTGTTTCTTCGAACCATCCATCTGTTCATTTACAGTTTGATTTTGGGTTTCAAAACCTTCCCAAAACAGAAAGTGCTCCCAGCTCCTCCCCTGTTGTTTCAATTCTTACAGAGGAATCAATTTAATGAGGCCTAGGTGACATAGACTAGTTTTCATGCTCAAAGGTTGAGCTCTGATTCTCTTGCATACCTTAGTCAAACTGTGATATAGGAAATAAGGCAAATTGATGGGGGTCTTTCCTGTGAAGTGATCCATGAGTTTAAAGTGGTACATCATCAATTTGTCATATCTTCCTTCTGAGGTGATGTATAATTGAATGCCTTTGAATAACTCTTGCCACTCTTCATCTAGATACGAAACAAGCATACCTTTTCTCCACACTTTGTGCTTGTACCCCTCTTTCAAATAGACCCTGAAATCCAGATTCTTAGGAGCGGTGGTTTTAAACCATTTTTGACCGGTTCTTGGCAATCCTGTAGCTGCGGCAATGACAGCCTCATCCACTTTGATTTCTACAGAGCCGACGCGAGCTTTGTTGCCATCAAAAGTCTTGGCAAAGGCTTCAACCATGGCCTAGTGACACCCAGTTTGTAACCTTTCTACAAATTCCATACACCCTGCATTTGAAAAATGTCTCTGGACCCCGGGATGCGTTTGCAAAAAGGATAAGTTGTCCAATTCTCGCTTGAGTAAAGCGCCACTGCGTTTTCTCACCATTTTGCAGCGCAAAGTATTGACAAATGTAATCTCTGTAGTTGCCTAGACGAGCCGAGGTTCTGCGCTGTTGAAAGCAATTCGGGCTTCAACTCTGTTTTGAATCAAATGAAAACTTCAACAGGGTTTTGAAAACAATCTGTGATATGAGACTTCTGTTTGATTTGATGGTGTCAGGCCGGCGGTACCTCCTCTGTACCTGCGTCGTCAAACACGAACTTGCCATTCCGGATGTGATGAGCGTTGAGCGTGGGTTCTGGAACGAATTCAAATTACAGTCATATCCTGACATGGATGGTTGAGTTTCAATGATTTCCCACTCCTATCAGTGCCTGCTTTGGATTTACTCTGTCGTGGGGTGATCACATCATAATTACTGTCATACGTGGATATCACGCACGTGATTCCCGCATTGTGCAGCAACGGCCCGTGGAAAACGCCTCTGCCAAATGCTCGCTTGCCACTTTCACCAGCGCGCGACTCTTTTGGAAACCCCTGTTAGTTGTGGAAAGTATTCACTTTCCACAGCGCACCTCTTTGTAGAAGACCCTCCTTAGCTGCGGAAAGTAATTACTTTCAACAGCGCGCCATATCAATTGGAACCGCTCCTTAGCTGCGGAAAGCATGTACTTTCCACAGCGCGCCACCCGTGAACTGATTGTCAAATCTCTTGAGATTGACCACTTTCAATAGTGCACCCATTAATGAAAAGTGTCCCTTAGTTGTGGAAAGTCGAAACTTTCCTCAGCGCACATCCAACTTTCGAACATAAGTTAGCTGTTGAAAATGAATTATGGAAATTTTGGAAAAGAAGACTTCATGGACCACATTATTTTCTAAAACAGAACCAAAAACCTAAGCTTAATGATTGCAGAAACTTCAAAAAGTGACTTGAGGTCACAACCTATCACCTAGAATAGAAATAAATCCACTAGTTTATTAGAGGAGTTCACAGATTAAACAATACAATGAGAATTTAGCCATGACAAAAACAATCGTCAATTACCCCGCATATTCATTTATTAACCATCAACAATATGATGAGATCATCATTGTATTTCTATACTATGTAAGCAAAACTAGATTCAACCATTAACTAAGAAATATAATTGCAATTTAATTCTAGAAAGAAAATTATATAAATTGAAAACTATGCTATATCTACTCTAAAAATTCAAACTACAATAAGAAAATGCTTAAAAACAGAAATTAAAACATGACATTAAAAAATTAAACTAACAACTACATTAATCAACAACTAGCTAAGCCAATTATATATAAAAATGAGATGAGCAAGCTATGATTAAAAACTGAAATTGATCCTATCCATCCATCAAATCCTTGTCGAAGAAAGATCAAATAAAAACTCTGTTCTATTCTAATTAAAACTCTGTTTTAAACTTGATTCTAAAATCATAAATAAAGATGTAATCTAATATCTAATTACACATGGGGTTAGTCTAGGGGTCTGCAGATCTGTTCCTAACTACAATATTAATGCATGCTAAAACAATTCATCATACTAACCTGCAAAAGAGAGTCAAAGCAGTTAAATTATAACAACATACTAATTAACATAATAAAAATGCATGTACAGGAAAATAAAGAGAACAATTAAACTATGAAATGCATAAACAAACACAAAGACAGTTACTAGACTGTTGGTGTGCCCCCCAACAAGTCATGGTCACTTTCTAAAACCACACCACGCGCTCAGCAAGATGAATTCACCATAAAAACTCAAAAACATAGTTCTTGTATAATCTGGCAATGTAAAATAGCAAAACAAAGTAAAACCGTATTTATATCTATCACACTGATGTTTCTACTACTTTTTTAACTTATGTCTGACCATGTCGGTGGTATTTATAATTTTTATAAACCAAGTGGTTGACCATAAGAGGGTCGAACCACTTCTAAATTCGACAATTTGCATTAAATGATGCCCTAACTGATAAAACATAGAGAGCCAATAATCACCCTCTTGAACAACTAAAACCGAGTTGTCGGGAGCTCAATAGCTGGAGGGGGAAAGCATGAAAAAAACCCACATTCCCGATTCGCCCATTACTGGATGCCAATACCATAACTGCCAAGTTGCCCTCCATTTTTGTGCAATACGCAATGTTGGATAGAGTGTCAGATTGGGTACTGGAACGAGTGTTGGAAGGAGTGTCGGACTGAGTGTTAGAAACAGAAATGTAGTACATTTTCTCCTTGAAACATCAAAAAAACGTGAATTAGATCCTTTGAAGTGTAAAAACATGATGAATTATACTCGATACAATCATTAAACATGAATCATACATACCTTATGTCGATCATACTGTTAACATAAAATTCTTCAAAAAGCTCCTTCAAAAGATGAAAAACACATATGTACATGCGACAAAAGTGTATAATAACCATCATAAAAGTGATCATATATCGGGCCCAACACCTGTGTTAGAGGATTTTCCAACCATGTCTATATAAAAAATGGATTTTTCTCTCCCTAAATCAGAATCATGTGTTCGTTCAATGGCCTTGGAGAGTTACCCTGTAATACCCCTAGTCCAAACCCAAATTGTAAATGTACATATGATTTATATGTGAGTGAGCCAATATGTTTTGGGGCCAGAGTGCATTTGTATATATGTTTTGATGCTAGAGTGCCTGTCTGATTTAGGTCAACGAGACTAAACAAATGTAATATGTAATTACACTCATTTTTATTAATAAAATATATCAATGTTGCAAACCAAGTCAGATGAAAGAGTATGGGGGGATAGGACTCCATGAGAGGGAAAGGGGGCTAAGGGATTAAGAAAAGGGGCTAATTCAAGGGGACTTAAGCCAAAGAATAAAATCATATTATTCCTAATTCATAAGCTCCATGATATAATTCATCCTAAGTTCGTAAGTGAGGGAAATGAATTACCGAGTCAAAGGAATTTCCTATAGTGATAAGTGTCAATATAGGAGCATGCAAATATAATGTAGGGAACTTAGTGTAATTCCCATTATTCTTCCAGTCATTCACCCATTCTTTCATCCATCATCTGTACCTTGGATGGAGAGTTTAAGGGGAAGCTGAAGTTGACTATTACCCAATAAATTCTTGGCGGTTTGGGATGAAGAAGAAGGTTGTAAGGCCTATGGAGCATTCTCTCTAGGTGAGATAATTGTTGGGAATAGTTTTCCTATGTGTTGGGATAGTGGGTGTTGTAACTCCTTGAGAAAATTTTTGTTCCAAGTGCTACAGAGCTCTGAGACTTCCTATTTGGCTTACTTTTGAAGCCCTGGAAGGGAAGTGGGACAACTCGAAGGAATGCTGAGAAGAGAAGGGGGTGTATTTCACTGGGTGAGATAGGTTGTGGGAAATGAGAGGGTGTGAGTTGGGAACTGTTTTTGGAGTGTGAACTTGAGGCTGTTCTTTACAATGTTGTTTGTCATACCTTAGTTTGGATTAGGTAACCTTTTCCCTCGTGGATTCATAACCCCATCTTAGGGGTGACCTATTGTTGAGAGTGTATGAACGACAAAGTCTATGGCTGGGAGGAACGCTTGAGTTCTGCATGCTATTGGTGAATTATAGAAAAATATAAGTTTTCTTTTATGTGTGCTCATATGTTTTTTTATCGTGTGTATGTTTATATTAATTTTTTTTGTTAAAATTGTACTTAATTATGCATGGTTATGCATTTTATTGTTAGTTTTGCATAACCATTTCATATGCAAGGCATGGTGGTTAACATATGCTACATGTTAGTAGATTTTAGTAGTAATGGCTACGTGATTATGGCGTAAGGCTTGAATTGCTACATGTGCTAGGAACAATTTTCACTCACGCAAATGGGAAATAGTTGTTGCGCGCACAAATGGGAACAATTTCCATGCATGACACAAGGATGTTGTGTGCACAACTTGTCCCAATGAATTACTTCAGCGGGTAGAATTTGTTCCAGAAAAGAAATTTTGTGTGGCATGACTCAACTTGGGGTTGGCTATGTTACATTGTGGTATCGAAGCAAAATTTCAGGTTTGCTAGTAATGGGGGACGTTACATTGTGGTATGATAGCTTCTCGTTCAACATCAGACTTGTATGGGCCAGAGATTAGAATGAACTTGGTAACTTCTTTGTCTCAACCTTTGAGCTATGTTGAATTTGGGGAAAATGATAAAATTTGAGTGAAATCCCCAAGTTTTTAGGCAAAACCAAGTCATAATTGCACTCAAAATAGTTGTTATGGAGGGGTCATTTCATCTTCTAAGTGACCAAATTGGATTAGACAAGTGATTCAAGCATTTTCATGATTTTCTTAATGGTCACCAAATGGAAATATGTAAAAATAAGCTAAGTGAAGAAAGGACTTGTGTGTGCTATGTATTGGTGTTGCACGATGCAGAGATGGTGATGAATGTAAAATATTGGTGTACGGAGTGTGCGCACTAAATTTTGGCATTGCATGGTGCATAGATGATGCTTCACATAAAATAATGATACATAGTGTGTGCACACTAAATTTTGGCGCTGTGTGGAGCAGAGCTTGTGGTGCACACGTGATATTGGCACGTAGAGTGTGCGCATTGAGTACTGGCGATGTGTAGTTCAGAATTGTTGGTGCGCATATAATATTGGTGTGAAATGAATGCACATGGAATATTGGCATTGCACGAAGAATAATTGTAGGTGCACATTGAGTATTTGTGTGCGTTTTGATATTATGGTAGTTGCGAGAGGTATTAACCTCTATGTGTAACCTTTGACGAGTCTAGAATATTTTGGGAATCAAGAGAAACCTTAGAAGGTTAGGAAATAACCTTAGAAGACAAGTCGACTCAAGATAATAATTTATATTAAATTATTTTCCTCTAGAAGTAGAATTCAACCTAGTTAGGTCACTTGGAGGACTATAAATAAGAGGGTGCTAGAGCTCATTTGTCACACTCACTCTCACAACTACATAAGGACAAGTGGTGTGCATGACTAGATGAGAGATGCAGATGATGTAGTGGTGACTTGGTATTTGGTTATGGTTGTGTTGGCAACCCCACACAATTTCATTATTTGAACAAGAAATTACTTTTCCTATAGCTTCCTTCACCTCAATCTTGTAAACATTATCATTTTGAGATGATTACTGGATTATAAAAATGTTCATTAATTCTTTAAGTTTGTGTTTTCGTTTTTTTTTTTTATGTTTGATTCATGACTGAACGCATGAATCAAACATGAAAACCTAGCTTGGTATTATATTTTCTATACAAGGATTTCTTTTTAAGGGTCATCATGCTTATATCCAATCTAAATCCAATACTTGAATGACTTATTTTTGAATATTTTGGGTGTTGATATAATTTTTATATGGTTAGATGATTTGCATTTAAATTATGAGGAGTTTTGTTTTGATATATTTTAAACCCTTTGCAAACACAATGATCGTGCTAGTAGTCATGGAAATTAATGCGCAACTACTGTACTCTGTACTTAACTCACCTTGTTAGCACAATGAATTAATGAGCCTTTCATGACGGGTATAGGTTTTTGACTCTGTATGTAAGGTTTTCATTACAAGGAATGGTAAATCTTTATGATCAAACCCTAGATGTTCATGCTATGATAACACACATGATTTGTTATGGTTCTTTTTCCTTTATCCATTCAGATCTGTTCCTATCTCTCCTACCACTCAAACCTGAAATTGTTTTGAGTCATCCTTGTTACATTCTAGTCGTGTTTGTTATGGATCCTATTGTTCGTTTGGAGCCAAATGGTTGTCATGCATTTCTCTCTCATGACGATGCAATCAAATATTTTAAAATCCAAGGCTGGGATGCCTTCCTTAAAAGATATGAAGGCTGTAACCTTCAAGTGGCGAAGGCTTTCACACAAACTTTTGATGGATGCAGAGCGAAAATTGGGGATACCCAGTGAGAGGTAACCGAGGAGTTTGTGAGTGAATCCATAGGGCTTCCATCCACTGATGAGAAATAATTCAAAAACTCAAAAATTGAAGAAGTACCTTGGAGCCTCTTCATGACCTCCAGAAAAATCAACCGCTGCGAAAAAAGGTATCCCCATCTATTTTGTTAAACCTAGGTGGCATATCCTGTTGTCGGTTCTCAAACAATTCATGAGCTGTGAGGGTCATTATGGTTTAGTTTTCCTCTATCATATACAACTGCTTATGCATTTCATTGGTTTTAAATTAAACATGCCTTTTTATCTATTGAGAAGCCTGTATAAAATGTCCAAAAGGTATAAGAGACAGAGTGTTGACTCTAGTCTATTCCATCATGGATTGATTAAGATTCTGTTGATTCACCACTTGAAAACCATGGACGACTACTGGGATGGGTTTTTGATAAGAAATGGTTTTGCTATGACCGCTCCTGTAGAAAACCCTGTTTCGGGTGAGCCACTGATTAGAAAACATCTTGACATTCCAAGTAATGAACCAGACTCTCTTAACAGAAACCCTCTAGACAAGGCAATGCCAATTCAGTATTCACATGAGAAAAGGATGTTGAATTGGAGGTAAGTGAACCTCCTAGGCCTAAATTTGATGTTGGCCATAACGTCACTGTGAAGTCCGTTGTCAAAAAATCTTGCAAACAAAAAAATAAAAAATGCATAGCCCTAGGGTTTCAGAACAAAAGAGAAGGTCATCTTATTTCAAGAAAATTGAGGAATCAAAATGACACTCATTTGAGATCGATCAGCCCGATCGAGGTCAATGAGGTCTCGGACTCTGAAATAGAAGATTTCCTAGCTTTGGAAGACCCATATTGTCAAATATTTGGTCCTACTCAACCCTATGAATTTGTGACGAATTTGTCGTCGTGCCTCAAGGGTAAGGAGGTGTTCTATGGTATTGGGCTTGGTCAAGGGAAAATAACAGGTAAGGTCGATACAACCATGTTTGACTGTACACTTCATCAACATATCGTTCCTCCTATACAGTGTGATGTTTGTTTCCACTGGATCGAATGGTATTACACTGATATACCTATTCTTCAGGCTCGGATTAAAACACTCACAACTCAAAGTGAATCACTGAGACAAGAAAATATCGACCTCAGAGTAAACCCAGAGAGGAAATATAAATGCCTTAAGAGGATAGGGAACATAGTGATAAAAAACGCAACTAGTGTTAAAGCAATAATTAATTCTGAACTACCCGACCCATCTTTAGTCAATTGCTGAAATGGTAAAACAATTTTCCTCTTATTATATTCATGTTATTTATTTTAAATTAAATTAGTTTTAAATTGGATTTTGTTTGCTAAGATAAGACTGGCTACAAAATCTTTCAATTATGTAGCCAAGTCATTTTTAAATAAAAAAATTTAGAAATTAGTTGTTAATAATTTTCTAACTTATTCTTGTTTCGTTTTTCAGGAAATAGTAGATCGTGTTGCTGATCATTTGGGGGAAACATGTTCGATTATGCATTTGAATGATTAGTATTTCCTTTTCTGTTTGCTTTGTAAATTTTTTTATTAATTTTTGAGAAGAATCAACTGAGTTGTGAGTGGTTGTTAGCCCTCTATTTTTGTAATATTTTTGATCTCATGAAATCATATCCTATCCTAGGAGATAGGAAATGGGATTTCAAATAGCTTTAAATACTATTCATTTTGTAAGTAAAAGACATATTTGCATGGAATAGATTATGAACAAATGATTTACATAACTTAATTGAACAATTTATAACATTTCAGCTTTAGACCAATGTGAATGTTGTCTCATTTATGTTTTGTCTCTTTTGTTTTGGAATAGTAATGTGTTGTATAACTTTAGTCTCCATGACATGTGATATTCCATTTTATTTGATATTTTAGATGTTGTCTTTAATTTGTTGTTTCAATTAATTATCACTGTGATCATCATATTAATTGTAAGATCATGAATTTTTTCTGATGTTAGTTGATTGATAATATGAACATTTTACATTAAGATTTATATTATTATGGTCGTTCATCATCATAATATCATTGTGTATACTTGTCTATTATTTTTTTTCTCATATTTTGGTTTCCAACAAACATCTAGAGTTTGTTCTGGAAGCATCATTATAAGCATGTCATAGATTTTTCTTATAGGAGGGACAGTTGGAGTGTTGGATCACACAGAGACATAGACATGAATGAAAACTAATCTCAGGTTAGCTTTATTTCCATTCACTTTCTGTTATTTTACATATTAGTGAAACATGAAAATTTTAGATTGGATTTGACCATCGCTTCATGCTCGTTTCATAACTTAGTTAATTCAAGTTCTTAGATTTATGATCAGAAAACAAAAAATAAAAAAATGTTCTTTCTTTATCTACTTTTGAAAACAATTACCTTGACATTGATTTTGCAAAGCTTTTGATTAAAAATTGCAACCTGTAAATTTTGTTTATAAGTGATATGTTCATATCTTCTTTTCTTTTTGATATATTTTTAAGTAATTAGATTAAATTTCATAGATTATTATAGTTTTAACATTAGTTAGTTTACCTCTTTTCTTTGTTTTAGGACCTCAGTTGGCTAACGGAGCCATTAAACCCATTAGAATAGGTTACACCAAATGGCTTGGGTTATTTAGACAACCCTAGATGGGATCTATTCTTCCAGTTGATGGCATGTTAGATTTTCCCATCAACAAATGGAACTAGAAGGAGGGCCTGATTTCAGTTGATGGCACATGGAGGTCACAAGACTCTATCCCCACACGCTCGCTCCCCTGTTGTAACACGTAGTCACTCAGACACCAATGTTACTCTTGAAACAACAACTACCTCAAACGATAATCCTGAGTTTCCCGTCGAACCAATGACACTAGCTCCTCAAGGGGATGACGTTCAAGAAATTGTTCATCAGTCACTCATAAGGACACATAGTTCCTTGGCCCATATCAGACAACCTGGTAGGCCACTTAACCAACCCTTAGATTTCTCAGATATCTGAGAACAACTTGAAGGAACTAGTCTAATCTCAAACCCTTTAGGAGATAATACCACCGAACCTATCGAAATTCCCACTCTTGGAACCAGAGGGTCTAGTATCCCACCTTCCCCACCTGGTTCATCTCCATCCTCTTCAAGAGGAGAGTCATCTGACAAAGGCAATTCCTTATTTGAATCATCTCAACCTTTGACACCACCAACACCCATGGAAAACCAAAACAATCCTGCTAGGCCTTGGCTTGATCAAGATGTCGTGATTGTACTTGGACTGCAACATCCATTGCTGAAACACCTAGAGAAATGGTTGCCTAAATTTGATCCAGATTCTAAACAATCTGCTGAAGATCACATAATTTTTTTTATGTTGGCCATTAGACTCTGAAATGTAGAGCATGAAGATGTAGTATGTAGACTCTTTCCTTATACTTGCGAGGGAAATGCCTCCACATGGTATTTTTCCCAACAGCCCCAGACCATCGTCTCTTAGGACAAGTTTGAAACTTGTTTCTTAGAGAAGTTTGGAGATGATAAATATCCTAAAGTCTTGGTTATGGAGCTCTCCAATCTAAAGATGAATCCTAAGGAGAAAGTAAAAGATTTTAACCATATATTTCTTACGTTAAAGAATCAAATTCCCGTAGATTCAATGCTCGCTAAAAGTCTAATTGTCACATATTACACCAAAGCTCTACATAATAACATAGAAATTTGGGTTAAAAGGTCTAAAAAGAGCACACTATTGGAAGCCTTCGAGGAGGCAAGACAAATTGAAAAGGATATATTAAGCTTAAAAGACAATCTCAATAGTGAAGCTGAAACAACTTCATCCTTTAAAAAAAAAATAGAAATCCTTACTAGGCCTCCCCAAGCCAAAAGTCAACTTGAAACTTTAGACTTAGAAAGCTTGCAGAAAGCTTTCCAAAAACTATCAAATTAGGTTGTGGACTTGAAGAGAGCAGTCTAGGAGGCATCCTCAAGCAAAGGAAGTTTTAAACCTCCATTTGGAAAGCCTTTTCCTCCCAACCGGCCGAACCCGACCAATGAAGGTCTTAATTTCGAAAGCTTGCAGTACGCTTTGCAAACCATTCTAGAAGCACATCATAATCCTTCTTCTACCCCTCCTAAAATTTCTAAAGACGTAGTTGAGGAAGAAGTAACGAAAGAAGAAGATTCATCCCACAATATTTTTGGTCACTTCTTTGATAGTATTTTCCAAGAAAATTTTGAAACTGTCCATCCCTACAACACAAGAAGCAAAACACAGAACAAACCTTCTTCTAAAGAGAGTAATAATGTGCTCCCAAAATAGTCGAAGCAAGCTGAAATTAAACAAAGTTTAGCAGCCCCTTTTTTAGAATACAATTTAATTGAAAATCTAAAAAACCCGAGGGCTAATATTTATGTTTTTGAGTTGCTGAAATTTCCCCTTATTCTACAGAAAATGTTGCAAAGTATGGCTGAAAATAGTCAAAAAAACAATCCCAGTAGCAAGAAAACAACAGAAATTGTTTCAAAAACAATGCAAAAGATCTTGACTAAAATGACATCTGAACCTTTAGATAAAAGGGTTTTATCTGAAAAAACCAGAGCAAATGTAAATACAACTATTTTAGGGACAACAGTTAAAAACCAACAGAATTCTGTTGTTAACATACAAAAAAATGTCCTACCTTTCTTGTTAACTTTTGAAATTTTTAATAGGAATGTACATAATTGTATGGTCGATACCGGTGCATCGTCAAATGTCATGCCACTTTCTATTTGTCAAAAAATTAACGCAGAAGTTAAACCTTCTGATCTAAAAATCATTCAGCTGGATCGAACAAATGTAAAGGTAATCGGTGAACTTAAGGATGTTCTTGTTAGATTATCTTCCAATCCTAAAGTCCATCAGATAATTGACATTATTGTTGTTGATATCCTTGAAGTCTATGGTTTGTTTTTAAGAAGGGACTAGTTCGAACAACTGCATGGTTACTTTGCCATAGATTGGTCTCATTTGTGGCTACCAGAAAATGGACAACCCAATAAAATTAGGATAAACTGAGAACGCTATCTTAAGCACACCATGACGGATCTAAATGATGAAAACAAACCTTTTACTACAACTACTAATTCATTTGAAATGCAAGGAATGAATACCTTCTTTGGTAACTTCATGACTGAAATTTCCCCCATCACTGATCCTGGGAAGCAATCAGAAGTTACGACCTACACTCAGACATCAGCTTTTCCAAGTGTGCCAAACACTCCTGACGAAGCTCAAATCTGGTCATTGTACTTTGATGGATACAAATCCAAAGAAGGAGCAAATGCAGGATGTGTACTCATAGATCCCTCAGGTAATAAGAATTTCATTGCCTGTTGATGGGAGTTCGAGTGCACTAATAACACTGCTGAATACGAATCACTTTTACAAGGGCTTAGGAAATCTTTGGATATGGACGTATGAAATTTAATGGTATTCGGTGATTCAAAAATCATGGTTAGGAAGGTAGGAAACTCCATACATTGCTTGTTACCACATTTGAAAAGTTACCAAACTGAGCTATGGAGTCTAATGCAAACATTTTTAGCATTTAACATAAATTCCATTCTAAGGTGGAGTAATTCAGAGGCTCATTTATTGGCTAACTTCGCTTCTAAATTATTGCTCGTAGAAGGTATTTCTCCTAATGTGTTTTTGATTAAATTGTTGTTCAGGCTGTCGATCCTAGAAAACATCACCAATTGGAGAGTGTTCGACAATGACCAACAGATCATCAACTTTTTGCACATGGAAGACGCTTTCCAAGGCTCAATCATTGATGAAGGCACTCATGATGAGAACCTCCGCAACTTCACGGTAATATCAGATCCTAGATCTCTTGAATGGACGTTTGATCTGGTAAACTCTATCCCCATATTTGTTGTAATACTAGATAAGTTTGATGACTTACATGATAAATTTAGGGGGCTAGTTAATTGTAAAACAAACAATTCTTATTTGATTTATGAGACGGTAAATTTAGGGACAAAGGAAAATCCCCAAAATATCAATTTGGGAATGGGATGCTCTGAGCAAGAACGATTTGTTTTTATAAAATTGTTTAAAGAATTCAAAGATGTTTTTGCTTGGACATATGATGATTTGAAAACATTTGATCCTAATATAATACAACATGTCATCCCCATGAAACCACAAACTCAACCTTTTCAACATAAATTAAGAAAGATGCACCCCAAATTGGAACCCATTGTCAAGAAAGAACTAAATAAATTATTAAATTCAAAGATAATTTTCCCTGTCAAACACACACAATGGTTGTCTAATCTAGTTCCTATAAGGAAGAAAAGTGGTGAAATTCGACTCTGTGTCGACTTTCGTAACTTGAACCGAGCGTCTGATAAAGATAACTATCTCGTTCCTCCAATGGAACAAATTCTTCAGTAGGTATCTGGTTCATAAAGACTATCTCTGTTAGATGGTTTTTCGAGATACAACCAGGTCCTCATGTCTCCCTCAGATCAGCTTAAAACTACTTTTTGTACCCCATGGGGGACTTATACCTACAAGAATATGCCTTTTTTGCTTATAAATGCCAGGGCCACTTTCCAGAGAGCAATGGACATTTATTTTCATGGTATCATAAATCAATCAGTAGTGGTCTATCTTGATGACGTTACCATTTTCTCTAAAAACAAGAAAGATCACTTGTCTCACCTTAGGGCTGTCCTAGAATGATGCCACAAGTATGGCATATCTCTCAACCGTAAGAAATCAGTCTTTGTGGTAGATCAAGGAAAACTACTTGGGTTCATAGTGTCCAAAGACAGAATTATTATCGATCCTAAAAGAACCCAAGCTATTGCAAAATTCTCCCTCCCTCCTCCAAAAAATCCATGCAATCCTTTTTAGGCAAGATTAATTTCGTCAGAAGATTTGTCCCAAGTTTCTCAGAAATGGTGAGACCTTTATAGAATTTAATTAAAAATGACGTCTAGTATTGTTGGGGACCCCAATAAAGTCAAGCTTTTGATTCTATTAGAAAAGCGATAATAGAAGCTCCTTCCTTAATGAGTCCTGATTTCTCTTGGGATTTCACTCCCTACACTTTCACCTCCTACCAATCTTATGCTACTATGTTAACACAAAAGAATGTTGAAAGCACTGAAATACCCATTTCCTTCATGAGCTCAGATTTCAAAGGGGCATAGCTGAATTACCCAATTGTATATCAACAGACATATGTTGTTTTTAAAGCAGTGAAACACTTCTGGTCATATCTGCTGAAATCCAGAACTAAAGTCATTGTTACTTACCCTGCCGTAAGAAACTTGTTAGTACAAAAAGAGTTGGGTGAGAAAAGGGAAAATTGGATGACGTCCTTACAAGAGTATGACCTCGAAATAAACCCTACACAAATTGTTAGAGGTCAAGGCCTATGTAAACTAGTTGTTGATTTAGTTAAAGAATAGGAAAGTCAAATTAACACCTTAACTATAAACCAACATGACGAAAAACAAATCAGTTGTTCACAAGTTGCTGCCAATTCTTGGTATGAGAAAATTAGATTTTAATTGACATGTGGATCTTCTCCTCACTATCTTGATTCTAAAAATATAAGAGCTCTAAGACTGAAATCTGCATCTTTCCATTTAATAAATGATGTCTTATTTTGAAAGAATTTTGATGGTGTTCTTATGCGTTATTTGGAAAAGGATGAAATAGGGAAAGTACTATCTGAACTTCATGCAGGTGAGGCTAGTGGTCACTTTGGTGGAGACACCACTGCTCACAAAGTGTTAAGAGCCAGGTACTATTGGCCCACATTATTTAAACATGCC
This sequence comes from Picea engelmannii, assembly GCA_009831015.1. Classification (NCBI taxonomy): domain Eukaryota; kingdom Viridiplantae; phylum Streptophyta; class Pinopsida; order Pinales; family Pinaceae; genus Picea; species Picea engelmannii. The sequence goes on along the minus strand of ML790184.1, from coordinate 204,680 downwards.
CATGCGTTGTGTCGTAAATGCATAATCTGCCAAAAGGTTGTTGGACAGGTGAAAAAGGAAGCATTCCCTTTGCAGCTTGTTACTGTAGATTCACCTTTTTAGCAATGGGGTCTTGACATAATAAGACAAATTAACCCTTCTTCCTCACAAAAACACAAATATATCATTACGGAAACATATTATTTTACTAGATGGTCCGAAGCTGCACCTTTGAAAGTGGTAAACACGAATCAGGTAGTATCCTTCCTTAATTCTCATATCATTACTCGATTCGGCATTCCCGAATGTTTAGTCTTTGATAACGCATCTTATTTCTCATCCCTGGACATGAATATGTTTTCTTTAGAAAAATGGATTAAATTGAAGTATTCTTCCAGCTACTACCCCCAAGGAAACAGTCTAGTAGAATCAACAAACAAAAATTTAATTAAGATTATTAAGAGGACAGTTTTTGAAAACCACAAGAACTGGCACAACGCACTATTTAATACACTCTGGGCTGATAGAGTGACAACAAAAACCTCTGTTGGTAATTGCCATTTTTTTAACGTCTACGGGAGAGAAGCAATCCTACCTCATGTTTTACTTCCATCTCTACAATTATTGCAGAAAGTCCAAGAAGAGGTCTTCCCTCCTCTGGAAAGTCGAATTAATGCCTTATTAAAACTGGAGGAAGTAAGAGAGAAAGTGAAGCAGAAGTTGGATCAACGTCAACATATTGTAAAAATATGGTTTGAATCAAAATTTTCTTCAGATAGGAACTTCGAGGTAGGAGACTTGGTTCTCAAATGGGATAAACCACATGAGGGAAAGGGGGAACACACCAAGTTCCATAATTTGTGGTTGGGACCGTTTGTAATTTCTGAAATACTAGGTCCCAGCTCTTTCCGTCTGCACAATTTGGAGGGACAGCCAGACACTTTCCCAGTGAATGGACAAGCTCTCAAAAGGTATTTCTCTTGATAATCCCAGATGCACCTCTCTGTACATATTTTTCTGCTTTAATTTTGTTTTTGTCTTTTGATTTTGGTTCTTTTGATTTTACTTTGTTTTCACCGGTTTCTGAATAAATTTATGTCTGGGTCACCATTTAGTTCATTAAAGGAAACCAGAAGTCTCATCATAAAGCAACAGTTGAGGTCATTTCAAAGCATCAATGTTGTAAATTTCTATAACTCAGACTAGCAAAGGAAACTTTCTGTTCAAAATAGTCTTCCTAGTTTCACTTTATAATCACGAGAAGATACGATCATCATTAAAACTCTTTACGATGTCCCTATTTTAAAAAACAACAACTCAAGTATGCCTTCCTATCCTCAAAAAGTTATTCTTATCAGAAAACTAAGTTCATATCATGATGAAGGTTGTCAAGCGATAAATTAAGTTGGAAAATATCAAGTGTTTCAAAGTTTGAAATTTTCAGCATCACCCCGCTCTCCTGAAGAACATAAAGTTTATGTCAAATTGTAAATAACTTCTAGAGAGATGAAAGAACTACAAGGTGTGGGAAGTGTCTGTAAACCTGTCGAGATACTGAAAAGGTCTACAGGCAGTAGGTAAATGCATGCATGATGCCAAGGAAACTTCGTTAGGGTACTGAACATGCCTCCTGGCAGCGAAGCAATGTTGGGTTCAAGAAAATTATCAGGTATAAATGTTTGGTATTAATCATAAAATGTACTTCATCTTAAATTGATAATTCTTGGATAGGGTAGAGGTGTCAAAGTGGGTTAATTCACGTCCCTGCTGAGGCTATGGATGCCTACTGGCAGCAACGGCCCTGTCAATAGTATTGGATTCAGTTGCTTAAATGTCATCTCACTCATAATTAAAACTTGTTACCGGATTGTGTTTGGACAAAAACACATTTGACACTAGACTGTGTAATGTTTTGAGTTTGATCAGGATACTTGACTTGCTATCGACAGTTCTTTAATTTTTCAATCATTCTGATCTGTCCTAACATGAACTCTCTGGTGATGTAGAGATAATTGCTTCTCCCAGTAAGTCGCCACTGTTGGCAACCCCACACAATTTCATTATTTGAACAAGAAATTACTTTTCCTATAGCTTCCTTCACCTCAATCTTGTAAACATTATCATTTTGAGATGATTACTGGATTAGAAAAATGTTCATTAATTATTTAAGTTTGTCTTTTCTTTTTGTTTTATGTTTGAGTCATGACTGAAAGCATGAATCAAACATGAAAACCTAGCTTGGTATTATATTTTCTATACAAGGCTTTGTTTTTAAGGGTCATCATGCTTATATCCAATCTAAATCCAATACTTGAATGACTTATTTTTGAATGTTTTGGGTGTTGATATAATTGTTATATGGTTAGATGATTTTCATTTGAATTATGAGGAGTTTTGTTTTGATATATTTAAAACCCTTTGCAAACACAATGGTCATGCTAGTAGTCATGGAAATTAATGCGCAACTACTATACTCTGTACTTAACTCACCTTGATGGCACAATGAATTAATCATCCTTTCATGACGGGTATAGGTTTTTGACTTTGTATGTCAGGTTTTCATTACCAAGAAAGTTAAAGCTTTACGATCAAACCCTCGATGTTCATGCTATGATAACACACAGGCTTTGTTATGGTTCTTTTTCCTTTGTCCATTCAGATCTGTTCATATTTCTCCTACCACTCAAACCTAAAACTGTTTTGAGTCATCCCTGTTACATTCTAGTCATGTTTGTTATGGCTCTTGTTGTTCATTTGGAGCCGAATGGCTGTCAAGAATTGCTCTCTCATGACGATGCAATCTAATATTTAAAAATCCAAGGCTGGGATGCCTTCCTTAAGGGATATGAAGGCTATAACCTTTAGGTGGTGAAGGCTTTTGCATAGACTTTCGATGGGTGCAGAGAGAAAATTGGGGATACCTAGTTAGAGGTAACCAAGGATTTTATGAATGAAGGCATAGGGCTTCCATCCATCGGAGATAAATGGTTCAAAAACTCAAAAATTGATGAAGTACCTTGGAGCCTCTTCATAACCTCTAGGAAAATCAATTGTTGTGAAAAAGGTATCCCCATCTCTTTGGTTAAACCTAGGTGGCATGGCCTGTTTTCGATTATCAAATAGTTTGTGACTTGTAAGGGTCGTTATGGTTTAGTTTTCCTCTATCATATACGAATGCTTATGCATTTCATTGGTTTTAAATTAAACATGCCCTTTTATCTATTGAGAAGCCTATATAAAATGTCCAAAAGGTATAAGAGATAGAGTGTTGAATCTAGTCTGTTCCATCATGGCTTGATTAAGATTTTGTTGATTCACCACTTGACAACTGTGGGGGACTGCTAGGATGGGTTTTTGATAAGAAATGGTTTTTCTATGACCGTTCCTATAGAAAACCCTATTTCGGGTGAGCCACTGATTAAAAAATAGCTTGACATTCCAAGTCATGAACCAGACTCTCTTAACAGAAAACCTCTAGACGAGGCAATGCCAATTCAATCTTCACATGAGAAAAAGGACGTTTAATTTGAGGTAAGTGAACCTCCTATGCCTAAATTTGATGTTGGACAGAACGTCACTGTGAAGTCCAATGTCAAAAAATCTTGCAAACAAACAAAACAAAAACGCACAGCCCTAGGTTGTCTTATTTCAAGAAAAATGAGGAATCGAAACGACGCTCATTTGAGATTGAACGACCTGATTGAGGTCAATGAGGTCTTAGACACCGAAATAGAAGATTTCCTGGCTTTGGAAGACCCGGATTGTCAAATATTTGGTCCTATTGAACCCTATGACTTTGTGACGAATTTTCCACCGTGCCTCAAGGGTAAGGAGGTGTTCTTTGGTATTGCGCTTGGTCAAGGGAAAATAACAGGTAAGGTCGATAAAGACATGTTTGACTGTACACTTCATCAACATATCATTCCTCATATACAATGCGATGTTTGTTTCCACTGGATCGAACGATATTACACTGATATACCCATCCTTCAGGCTCATATTAAAACACTCACAGCTCAAAGTAAATCACTGAGAAAATAAAATATCGAACTCAGAGTAAGCACATAGAGGAAAGTTAAACGCCTTAAGAGGACAAGGAACATAGTGATAAAAAACACAACCAATGTTAAAGCAATAATTAATTCTGAACTACCCGACCCATCTTTAGTCAATTGTTGAAATGGTAAAACAATTTTCCTCTTATTATATTCATGTTATTTATTTTAAATTAAATCGGTTTGAAATTGGATTTTGTTTGCTAAGATAAGATTGGCTAAAAAATCTTTCGATTATGTAGCCAAGTCATTTTTAAATTAAAAAAAATTAGAAATTAATTCTTAATAATTGTCTAACTTATTCTTCTTCTTTTTTTCAGGAAATAGTAGATCATGTTGTTGATCATTTGGGGGAAACATGTTCGATTATGCATTTGAATGATTAGTGTTTCCTTTTCTGTTTGCTTTGTAAAAAAAATTATTAATTTTTGAGAAGAATCAACTGAGTTATGAGTGGCTATTAGCCCTCTAATTTTGTAATATTTTTTATCTCATGAAATCCTATCCTATCCTAGGAGATAGGAAAATGGGATTTCAATTCACTTTAAATATTGTTCATTTTGTAAGTAAAAGACATATTTGCCTAGAACATATTATGGACAAATGACTTACATAACTTAATGGAACAATTTATAACATTTAGGCTTTAGACCAATGTGAATGTTGTCTCATTTATGTTTTGTCTCTTTTGTTTTGGATTAGTAATGTGTTTTATATATTTAGTCTCCATGACATGTGATATTCCATTTTATTTGATATTTTAGATGTTGTCTTTAATTTGTTGTTTCAATTAATTATCACTGTGATAATCATATCAATTGTAAGATCATGATTTTTGTCTTATGTTAGTTGATTCATAATATGAACATTTTACATTGAGATTTATATTATTGTGATCGTTCATAATCATAAGATCATTGTGTATACTTGTCTATTATTTTTTTCTCATATTCTGGCTGCCAACAAACATCTGGAGCTTTTTCTGGAGGCATCATTATAAGCCTATCATATATTTTTCTTACAGGCGGGACAACTGGAGTGTTGGATCACACAGAGACATAGACATGAATAAAAACTAATCTCAGGTTAGCTTTATTTCCATTCACTTTCTGTTATTTTACCTATTAGTGAAACAAGAAAATTTTAGATTGGCTTTGACCATCGCTTCATGCTTGTTTCATAACTTAGTTAATTCAAGTTCTTAGATTTATGATCAGAAAACAGAAAATAAAAAATGTTCTTTCTTTATCTACTTTTGAAAAAAATTACCTTGACATTGATTTTGCAAAGCTTTTCATTAAAACTTGCAACCTGTAAATTTTGTTTATAAGTGATATGTGTTGGGTATGTGTTATATTCTTTGCATGTGTGTGTGTGTGGGTGCGTCAGATACGACGATTTTTCTATTTTTAGCTGATTTGTAAATTAATCCCGGATTAAGGGATTAGGGTTTTGGTATCTACGAAATACCTAAAAACATTGTATATATTGTATGGCGAATGGTGAAATTCGATATAACGAAAAAGAAAGGTTTTCCCGGTTGAGGGTTTCCAGTAAAGATCTCTTTGTATTCTGTGTATGAGCCATTGATTAATTTATGTATTGCTTAAGAATATTTATGCATTGCTTTACTTCGCAGGTTTAAAACTTACATGTGGTATCAGAGCACGTTTTTGGCTTCAGAGGGACGCCTTTGTTGCTGAGAGTTTGGCTCGGTCTTGATAGATCAAGTTTATCTTGGGTCTGTGATAAACCTGGGT
>ML790184.1:183766-195216 GCA_009831015.1 Picea engelmannii | reverse complement strand
TTCCTGGCAAAGAACCCAGCTTATCATTCGAAGACAAAGCATATTGATGTTCAGTATCACTTTGTGAGAGACATGGTTGAGGAAAAGAAGGTGTTGCTGGAAAAGGTTGACACTTTGAAGAATGATGCAGATTCATTGACAAAATCTGTGAGCAAAGAAAAGTTCTCTTGGTGTAGAGTAACAATGGGTATTGTTGCCCTGGATTGTTGACTATATAATCCCCTAGACCCCTGGATGCAAAGAAAACAACAAGTGGGAGAATGGTGGGTATGTGTTATATTCTTTGCATGTGTGTGTGTGTGGGTGCATCAGATACGACAATTTTGCTATTTTTAGCTGATTTGTAAATTAATCCCGGATTAAGGGATTAGGGTTTTGGTATCTACGGAATACCTAAAAACATTGTATAAATTGTATGGCGAATGGTGAAATTCGATATAACGAAAAAGAAAGGTTTTCCCGGTTGAGGGTTTCCAGTAAAGATCTCTGTGTATTCTGTGTATGAGCCATTGATTAATTTATGTATTGCTTAAGAATATATATGCATTGATTTACTTCGCAGGTTTAAAACTTACAATATGTTCATATTTTATTTTATGTTTAATATATTTGTAAATAATTAGATTAAAGTTCATAGATTATTATAGTTTTAGCATTAGTCAGTTTACCTCTTTTCTTTGTTTTAGGACCTTAGTTGGCTAACAGAGCCATTAAACCCATCAAAATAGGTTACATCAAATGACTTGGGTTATTTAGACAACCCCAGACCAGATCTATTCTTCCAGTTGAAGGCATGTCAAATTTTCCCATCAAAAGGTTGGAATTTTTTCCTAGTTATGGTTTGGACTTTCTGCTTGGTATGCTACCTTTGGAGAGAGGTATGCTACCTTGGTTGGCTATTGGTTTTATGGTTTGAGTCCATAATTATTTTGTCTTTCAAGGTTAAGGTGCTTGGGGGTGGCCTTTGTGCCTATGGTTGGGTGAAAATATTGCTATATTTTCTACGGAGAAATGAGCACACCAATTATTTATAACAGGTTATGGGCCCACACTATCTTCAGACAGTCTAACCACTGGAAGGTATATTGGGAGGATTTTCTTAGTTGTAGTTGCAGTTAGATTTTTGATGCAACAACGAAACCCTAACCCTCGTGTTGAGGCACCTTAAGTGAAGTGTTTGACCTAATTCCTAGATCACCTAGTACGCTCTTGCCTAGCGCACCTCCTGGTAATCTCAGCAAGCCAAGACGTCAAGTTTTAATTTTTGGTCAAACTCAACATTTGACCAAGTCAAAATATAAGGTTGACCAGTCAAAATTCAAAATAGAAGGAAGTTATGAAGAGAGAAGACCTAGAATGAAGAAAGTGTGTGTTGTGCCCAAAATAAATATACTAAAAAGAACATTATGAGGTTTACCAATCCTCTAGCAACTAAACCACTAGTCCAACAAAGTCATTCTAAGGTTTACTGTCACAATTGGGTAACAAGGGTATGTACCTATACATGTTATTTTAATTTGTGTCATTAGCATGAGTGTGTTTGTAGGGAATGTACAAGGGATATTTTCCAAAGCAATGATCTTGGATTAAATTCATTCAGAAGATAAACACGCTCTCCAGGTTTGACTTGATATATCTCTGGCTATTATGGCATTATGAAATTCTAGTAAAAGTTATAATCTGAATTTAGTCAAGATCTTATAAGGTTGAGATTGTATTCTCTAACTCGTTTTTTTGTCAAGAAAGCATATTGTTTTAAGTTTAAGGATAGGTTGGAAATGATACTTGTCTAAGAAGAAAAGAAACTGAATTGGAACAATAGCAAGACTCTAGGTTTTCACATCAAGTTTAGAATCTTTATTATTGTCACTTAAGTAGATTATACTAATCAATGTAGTTATTTGCAAATATGAACTAACACCTACTCTATGAGATATTTATTTTTCTTGTTCTCATACAAGATCATCTTAGTAATGCTACCAAGAAATTATCCTCCATATAAAAGATGTTGTATTGGAGACATTGTTGTCCTTGTTGTCTCAGGCAAGTTATTTCATGAAGATGTCTTTCCAATCTTGTAGAAATTTCCTCTATCCTTGTCCTTATTCTTGTTTCGATTTACTATCATAAACATATTGTCTTGGATATATATATTTTTCTTTTGTTGTTCTAGGTAGGTACCCTTGTGAAATATGTTGACAAACCTTGATGAACAATATTTTTGGAAGTTGTCAGAGAAGAATATTATAAGGATGACACAATATTTGCAACAACTTCCAAATGGGAAACAATCAGATCAGATAGAAACAAACTTAAAGAGACTTAGAGGAATTCAAACTCGGAGGGAGTCAGACTAAGAGGAAGTCAATAATCAAAAGGAAACCATAGCATGCTTGTGACACTTTGCAGAAAGAAAAGAGATATGCAACAAATGAAATCATGGACTTTCTCAGACAGAGTGAATTAATTGCAAAAACATGCAGTCTCAAAATAAAAACAAGGAATTTCTATATATATCTCATTCAGACATGAAGATGGGATTAGGAGGGAGAAAATCCCCAATGATATGATCCGTTGAAGAATCTGTGAATACTTATAAATGGAATCTTTGATAGATACAAGGAGAGATTTGAGGTTAGAGGGTTCTCCCAGAAGGAGGGAGAAGAATATGATTACAGATTGTTCCAGTAACTAGATATACCTCTACCTAAGACATTATATCTCCCACAATATCCATGAGTTGGAGTTTACATCAGATGGATGAAAATATTATTCTTCTCATTAGATTAATTGAAGAAGAATCATATGTAGAGAAACCTCAAGGTTTTGAGGTATACCAGAAAGAAACCCATGTATGTAGATAGAATAAGAACTTGTATGGATTCAATCAACTTAGCACATAGTCTCTCATGTACAACAAGAGAACGATGAAAACTTCTATGATAGAGAAAGTATATGAAAACAGTTCTTCAGAAGTTTGATATGATGGATTGAAAAACCATGGAAAAATCCCATGATGACAGATATGAATAATTTGAGAGACTCTGATCCAATAAACCCATCCCTATATCGACAATTGAATGGATCATTGATGTATTTGGAGAATACTCAATCAAATATTTTCTTTGTTGTGGAAATAGTTTCAGGTGGAACCTAACCATGAGAATTGAATAATTGCAAAGCATGCCTTGAAATGTCTTCGTGAGATGTTTGAGTTATGATATACAACTGCATGGATTTATCGATTTAGATTGGGCAGGGAATGTAGATAAAAAAATAATTACTTCTTATATGTTTCAGTTTTCCACGATATCACAGGCTAGCAGGAAACATAAGTCTGTTGCACTCAACACTGTAGAAGCATAGAATATTGCAACTTGTGATGCTTGTACGAAAGCAGTGTGGCTCAATAAGTTGGTTTCTAGACTGGTTGATCAGGTGTTGGATTCGACCATGATATATTGTGATAATCAGAGTTGTGTGAAGCTCTCAGAGAACCTAGTGTTCCATGACAGGTTGAAGACATTTATATCAAGTACTATTTTCTCTATAATAAAGTCCATATGGGAGAAGTAGTTCTCCATTATATCTCCATAGATGAGTAGATAACATATATTTTGGTAAATCCTATATCCAAGATGAAAAGTTTGCGTACTCAAGGGAAAATATGGGACTCGTGAATATGAATTCCTTATTGGAAAGGGAAGTGATTGATCCCTAGATTAGGAAGGAGCACTGATATGTTATTGATATATGGACAATCATTTTCCAGTTTGGGAAATGGTCCAGGTTGGGTAGTCACTTTCCAGTCCGGAAAGTAGTCCAATATTCTTGATGGACAGTCATTTTCCATTTTGGAAAATGATCCAGGATGGGAAGTCATTTTCCAGTCCAGAAAGTGGTCCAATATTTCTAAAGGAAAATCATTTTCCAGTTTGGAAAATGGTCCAGAACGGACAATCATTTTCGTAACAAAAATGGTCTGACAGATTGTTGATGTAGCATAGACAACAATGCCCTTTGTGACCAGTGTGGAGGAATGGTCTAGGACAATCATTCTCCTTGGAAGACACTTTGAGAAGTGGTTAAGAATAATTGACTTCCACTATGGAAATTCATTCTTTTGAAGTTAACAATTGTGAGAAGTTTTGAAGAATTGTCTTATATAGGAGGTTGGTGAAGGACAGTCATTTTCATAGGAAATGGTTCAGAAATTAATTCCCTAGGGAAGACTAATTCTATCTAGGTTGCACTATGAATTGTGCCGGAAGAATGGCCCAGTTAGGTTGAATGTTCTAGGTTCAACAATCAGGAAAATTCATTCCCTAGAGAAGACTCATTCTCTCTAGGTTTCTCTGTGAATTGTGCCAGAAGAATGGCCCAATTAGGTTGAATGGTCCAGGTTCATAAATCAGGGACTATTATTCTTCTATGCTTGAGAAGAATAGTCCAGGCAACCCTTGGTTGACGATTAACTTTCTGAGGGAAGATACTCTTCAAAATATCATATATATGAGTGGAAGAGTGGCCCAGATGATTTAGTTCATATCATGATATTGTTTATGTAGGTTGATATCAGATGATATGATTGTTGTAGAGATTGTATGTCTCTGGAAAATAGTTTTATGCTACTGTGGTGGATGTGATCCATTGGTAGTGATTATGTGTCACTGGTTTGTAGTCATGTGCTACTAGGAGTGGTTGTGTACCACTAGATAGTAGTTGTATATTATTATGAATAGACACAATTGTGTTCTATTGGATGGAATTGTAGAAACTGTGTATTACTACTTGATTACCTTGGAGACTATTAGTAGTGATGGAGATGATTTCCAGTTAGATGGTTAGTCAGTGTGTTGGTGGACAAACATTCTCTCTGTGGAGAATGGTCCAGGTTGATAGATTGTTGAGGTAACATGGACTGGTATTTTCCTAAGGCACATATTCTGGACCGATTAGGAAAATGGTTCAGGACCGATATTTTCTAAGGAATATGGGTAGAGATTTATCTCTATGGTACATATGACCTGATTAGAAAATAGTCTGAGACTGAAATTATTGTAGGAATGGTCTATGTATCCCATGGGGTGCCTTTCAACATCTGGGATGAATGAAATTCTTCTAGGACATAGCTCTAGATTAGAATAATGATCCTTGTATCCCATTGCGTGGCTTTCAACATATATTGGGACAACTATTCTTCTAGGACATATGTCCGGATTAGAAGAATGGTCCTTATATCACTCTATCAAGAGTGAGTGACTTATTCAACATCATTCCTGATTACTCAAATGGATTATGGCCTCGAGACATGATGCAATTGATGTTATCAGATGATACTGATAGTGGTGATGGTGCTCGTGATTTGATCATGAGTTAGCCTATGTTTCTATGAATATGCTACCAGTTGAATAGTCTGTTTGTGCTCAATACCATTTCCTTTAATACCTCCTTAGCTAGGAGGGAGTGTGTTAAGGAAAATATATGAAATGATCTTACTCAAGAATTTTTAGATTTTGCTTGGCTAAAGAAAAATAAATGGGAATATGAACCTATGTTTATATCCATCAAAAATAAAATCCTAACTCACAAGTATTGATTACAAGTGCTTATGCTAGTCTTTTTCACAATTAAAAGCTCGCTGAAAATATCATTTTAATATGATTTTATGAATATAATAGTTTCTGAAATAAATGTAGAGACAGAAGTAAAGAAACCAAGATGATAATCAAGACAGATGAGACATAAAGAAATCCTTTATTTCATTCCAATTCACCAAAGATTCATTCTTTTTACAAACTTTCATGAAGAAATTTTTGACCAAAGTCAAACTTAGACATCCCTGATGGAACATACAAAAGGACCCCTAACAGAAAAAAAAAAAAATTGAACTCTAAGAGATGGATTAGCATGCCACATATTGCTGCCCACTCGAATCCACACAATAGCCTTTGTCAGTCATGAAAACTAATTCAAAAACAGACAAGTCTACACAGACTATCAAAGATAGATCAACACCTCTGAAAAACAAGTGTCTAAATGATGTAATTCAACCTTGAATATTGTTGTCTACAATAAGACCCTGCTATCTTAAAAAAAAATTAGGCTTGTGATAAATTAAGGAATGAATGAAAACTGAACTATCTCAACATAAAATCAAAGAGCAAACCTTAGTATGATTCTCCTTCTATCCTCCCTTGTTCCTCCCTTTCTTTTTTCCTTTAAGCAAGTTAGAATTGGTTGAAGTAGTTGAACTACCTCATTAGTTAAGTTAACTAAAGACTCAAGCAACATTTTAGTTGGGGGAAAAGTAATAATCATAATAAGGGTTATAAATAAATAATAACTAGTAGGTGGGACCCCTTGTGACTCCCTTTAGCTCATAAAAAACATTACATAACTATTTAGTTAAGCAAAACACCCCTCCTTGTGACTCCCTTTAGCTCATAAAAAACATTACATAACTATTTAGTTAAGCAAAACACCCCTCCTTGTGACTCCCATCATCACATTAACATTTAACAATTTAGCTTATTGATATTTTAAATTATTTTCAAAGAACATATTACTCATATATCCAAAGAAAACATGTTGTCCAAAACTTCTGAAGTCAACTGTCATCAACAATAAATAACATAAAAACTCAAAAAACATATTTCCCACTTTGATATGCAATATTTGCTTGATTGCTGCTGTCAGCCTTTGATTTTCCCAAATTTGCCTTTGGCTGCACTGAGCCTTTAGGCCTAATCTCGTTGATCACGTGAGAACAATCATCCCTCAAATGCATCCGGGAAGACACGGATTTATTAGAGCCATTGGAGGGTGAGGAAGGGGCAACAATGGATTTTCCTTTGTCAAGGGCATGGTGGGCCTCGATTTTCAACCTTTTTCTAGCATGGGAGGAATGAATTGGTGAGTGGACAGGTGCAGCTTGGGCAATCTGGTTAACAGGCAGGCGAGTAGTTAAGGAAAAATTGGGCCAGCCATGATGTTGGGAGACTCTCAGGTGAACAATCTTCTACCATCCGTTGTTTTTGGGAACCTCGGGTTGCAATGAGACACGAGGGGGCACAAGAATACCAAGGGCTTGTGGAGCTTGGAAGTGAGGCCTTTCAGGCCTAGGTTGGACCACTCCTTTCCCAATCCAATTGAAAAATCCAGCCTTAAACAAATTTCCTAACTCTTGTGAGTCAACATTAAAGTGTATGGAGAATCTTGGCCTTCTTGGGCCTTTGTTCCAATTACCTCTCCCTCGGTTTCCTCTGCCATGGATACCTTGACTGAAAAAGCTCATTCCTGCCTGCACATTTGATTAGAAAATAGTCCTTTTAACAACCATACATGATAACTCTTTAAAAATATGAAATAGATTTTGGCTTAACAACATATCAGAATCATCCAATCCAATCATTATAAATTGTTTAACCATTGTCAATGAGTAGGGGGTGAACAAAAGGTCCTGGGACATGCGAAGGGTTTGTATTGAGAAAAACATGATATAATGAGGGGGAAAAGAAACACAGTTACTTCTCGAAGACCACAAACAATCAACTGTAATCCAAACAAGAAAATGCGACTTTAAACTGCTTCAATACAAAATTCTTCTTGACTGTAATTAAATTTTAGAACAGGGAGTGAAAAATGAATATGGGAAGGCGATGGGATTGTAATTAGTGAAAAGAGAAATATTGATAGGGAAAGAGAGTGGTTATTGTTCATAAAATTTAATTAAGTAATCCATAAACCATTATGTAAAAGGAAATACACCAACAAAATGACCATTGTGACCCCAAAAACAATTAATGTGCACAGTTCAAACAATTGTGTGCATTAACTTGCTCACTGTTTGAAATCAAATATTTAACACAGTGTCATCAAACAAGACATAATGCATTCCACACAACTTGTAGGGGAGTTCTGTTCTTCTCATTTATCCATTTAATATTTTAAAAAATTCCCAAATGAATAACCAGTCACTAAAGTCCACTCTGTTTAGTATAAAAAATCAAACACCTTTCACCAACACATACACATAAAGCATGCTCAATTTAATCCCTCAATTCCATCTACAATTAAATTGTAATGAGATCATACTGCCACAACACCCGTGCCTATCACTGTTAAAATGTATGATATTCATTAAGCATACATAGTGGATAGTCAAACACAACGATCCATATTATAATTTCAAATATCCCGACTTGCCACTTAAACACACAGACATCAATCAACATTTAAAATCACATTGTGCTTGGAATACACAGACCATTCGACAAAATGAAGAGTATTAATGTGACTGTAAGGGTTCAACCACTCTGAATTTAAACATCCACAATGTTGGGCTATCAATCAATATAACGAGGTAACAACAATATTCTCGATCTCATAACACAATTGATCGAATTGCAACAAAACCATATTTGAAACCTATGACCCTCTCCGATGACACAATCAAATAACCATAGCATATACAATGGATGGAAATGCCATAATCATCTCAATTTCAATAACCATTTGGCCATTAAAAGCACATAGTCATAGTAATCATTGACTCATGCTATAGGAATTCCACACATAACAATGCATCATGCGTGAAGCATCATTAATCAATTGTAAACTAATGTTGAGTTAACATTTCAATAATCTCAATGCAAAAGACAGTGACTGTGTATCAACCCCATTCTTAAATCAACCAATTTCAATGTTGAGATTATCAATTAGACTGTCATAATAACCAGATGTAGTGACTAAGTACCAATAAGCAAAACACAGTAAGGATAATCAACAGAGACGTGTTAACAATAGAACATTATCAACGATGCATCACCAAGTCATAAACATCGACCATGTATCCAACATGACATAATGGTCTCCTTTATCAAAACCGAGCTTTGAGTAATCAAGGATTGGCCTTGTGGACCAACACAGGGAGACATGGAGTCTCTCCCCAACATCGAGTGAGAACCTATGAAACTAATGGTGCACGCACAGGGTATACCAAAAATGTCTTCGCAGACAGGGTGACAATTCCCATGATAGGATAGACTATGAACAGAGGAGCCATGATCCATTTTGGCCTTGTAACAAGACTTAGAACACATGGGTATAACCCTCGTGGGTTTCCCAATCAACCCGAGAATGTTGAGATAGGACAGGGCCGAGAAATATCAGTCACCTTAAGCAAGCCCTTTGGCAAAACAACCATCACAACCGAGTGCGCAACATTAGTAACATGAACGAACTCATACCCAAGTGAAGCAAAGAATAGTGACAAAATGTGTTTCAAACCCAGTAAACCCCATAACAACAAATGACTGGGTAAAGTGATAAGAAAATGTGGGGACGACCAACCAATCTGGACTGATTTTTTTTTTTTTAACCAAGACCAACAAGGATGATGGAAGCCTTCATGGTTTTTAACACCCAGAAAAACTGTGACTCCAACATTACTGTAAGGAAACCCACACCAACCATCCATTCCAGAAAAATATCACCAATTTGCACAGTTTCTAGACTTAAGGAAATCACAAAACCATTCATACCGAGCTACTATCTATTTCATAACCAGAGGAAATTCATGGATGGAAAAAAGGAATACCTGTAACTAAGAGCACCTTAAAAACGCGAGTTGGCTTAGTGGTTCTCCCTCAGCTTGAAAGTCGGAGCCTAACCACAACAAACATAGTTGAATAATAACCCGACTAGGGTGGTAGCTAGTGGAAAGAGTAAGGGTGGCATGCAGTAAATGCACGTCGCCTCCACCCCCAGTCAATTATTTCCTTAGTACACGCCAACAAGCTTCCCATTAACTCATTCAATTAAACAATGTATTGAAACCATCACCCACTAATTGCCAATAGCGCAACCCATAATCATATTCATCCATTTCCAACTTACAACATAAATCAACCATGTTCCATATAACTCAACAAATCGCATAACTATTTTCTTATTGATAGGGTTAACAACGACCATTTAAATTTCATTGCATGTAGCATAAGATCATAGTCTGATCTCTTCCCTTTGCATTTTTCTTAGGTTGACTTTATTTCTTTTCAATTGCTCTTATGTGTTGTTGCTAGCATGTTAATTGTGCAGGTGTCACAGTAAGGAATCCATGAAAATATAACAATGATAACAATGGATAGCATAGGCCATCATAACATGGAATTAGAGCCTAGAGAAGGAGAAACAACACATAACATTCCTTATCCTTCATTCAATTGTCGCAATTAGAACCAACACATAATAAGCCCAATCCATCGCCAATAAAAACAATATCTCATCAACCATGTAAGCAATGTCGAATAGTGGCAAAAACATCAAACAAGAGCTAGATATTATCTCCCAATCTACAGGGGGTACCACCTACTAGTATTATTTATATTGTTAGCTTATAATAGTAGGATTTAGCAATACTTTGTGGGCGAAAACAAAATCGTTGCAATTTTAATTGTCAACAAACTAGCGACTCCATAGGGAAATTTGTTTTCAACATATTTATAACTCAGAACTCATGGTTTTGCAGACCAAGAACAACAGTTCAAGAATATATAACCAGGAAGATTATGCCATGGGGGGAAGTGAACAAATTTAATGGAAAAATGACCAGGAATTTGGGAATAACTCATGAAAATTGTTAAGTATGAGGGGTTTTACCACTATATGCATAATCATTCAACCAAAATCTTCTCTTTACTTCAAGGAGAAAAATTACGAATTTTCTCTTTAAAATCTCAAATGGATGAAGAAATGGCAAGAAGAAGCGGGAGACAAACAATTCCTTATAAGACAATAGTGAAAGCAGATAACAAATTCAAGTATGCTTCAGGGGAAACACTGTAACCGTTGTGTAAGCTTGATTTTTATTGACTAACAATGCTTTGTAGGAGTGTCATTGTGGAAGAACTGATCAAATCATCCTATTTTGACCAAATTAACTAGAATATGGTAGGAAACAAAATCATGACAGAAGTAAAATTGCAAAAATTAAAACAACAACAATTAAATGACAGAAACGTAAGAGCAATAGGAAAACTTAAAACAGAAAGCATAAGTCAAACTACTTTAAGGTAGAAAAGAAAATAGCGCAAAAAAAATGAAAGTAGAGCTAGGTTACTAGTATACAGAAAATACAAACAACATTAGAACTTTTCACGTTGGTCCCTCGCAATGTTTCAAGCGAGAATCATTAGTGTTGTAGGAAAACAATTGTTCCTGTAAATCATTTAGAATGTAAGAGTTAGTATATAGGACAAAAGCAATTTTGAAAGGACCTGGAAATAACACTTGGAACTCCAAGGTAATTATTGTTGATACTGAGAGGGGGGTGAATCAGTATCAAGTACAATTTAAAACCTTTTTCAACTTATACTTAAACCATTCAATTATATCCAATGAGAAATGAACAATAGTATAAGAGTTACACCAATACACCACAATACACC